>VSMD01117733.1:0-16512 GCA_008750895.1 Mirza zaza | reverse complement strand
AAAGAAATAGTCATGAAAGTAAACAGACAACCTACAGAATGGGAGAAAATTTTTGCATCCTACTCATCCGATAAAGGGCTGATAACTAGAATATACTTAGAGCTCACGAAAATCAGCAAGAAAAAATCAAATAACCCTATTAAAAAGTGGGCAAAGGACTTGAACAGAAATTTTTCTAAAGAAGACAGAAGAATGGCCAACAAACATATGAAAAAATGCTCACCATCTCTAATCATCAGGGAAATGCAAATCAAAACTACAATGAGATATCACTTAACTCCAGTGAGAATGGCCTTTATCAAAAAGTCTGCAAATAACAAATGCTGGCGTGGATGCGGAGAGAGAGGAACACTCCTACACTGCTGGTGGGACTGCAAACTAGTTCAACCTCTGTGGAAAGTAATATGGAGATACCTTAAAGCGATACAAGTGAATCTACCATTTGACCCAGCAATCTCATTACTGGGCATCTACCCAAAAGGTCCAATGACCCTCTACAAAAAAGACACCTGCACTTGAATGTTTATAGCAGCACAATTCATAATCACAAGGCTTTGGAAACAGCCCAAGTGCCCATCAATCCAAGAATGGATTAATAAAATGTGGTATATGTATACCATGGAGTACTATTCAGCTCTAAGAAACGACGGTGATACAGCACATCTTATATTTTCCTGGTTAGAGCTGGAACCCATACTACTAAGTGAAGTATCCCAAGAATGGAAAAACAAGCACCACATATATTCACCAGCAAACTGGTATTAACTGAGCAGCACCTAAGTGGACACATAGGTACTACAGTAATAGGGTATTGGGCAGGGGGGAGGGGGGAGGAGGGCGTGTATATACATACATAATGAGTGAGACGTGTACCATCTGGGGGATGGTCATGCTGGAAACTCAGACTTGTGGGGGGAGGGCGGAAGGGCATTTATTGAAATCTTAAAATTTGTACCCCCATAATATGCTGAAATAAAAAAAAAAAGGGAAAATAATGCATAAGAATTAGATGAAGAGCCCTCAATGTTGGTAACTTAGAGAACTGCTACAGTTTGTTTCCAAGAAGATCATTCTTCAAGATGGACAAATATACCATGGTTTAGGAGCAAGAAAATGCAAAGTAAGGAGCTAAAGGGCTTGCTTGTGTCATTCTGAATGATTGAGTGCCAACTTGGTTTATTCAGGTTTTCTCAGCATATTGAATATTAGCTAACTTACCAAAAGAAAAATACAAAAAGTCCAATCTAATTTCACAATCTAGTCAAATGGGAACAGGTCATGAAAGTGAAAGAAAATATTCATGTGCATATATAGGTATGTGTATATATATATATATATATATATATATTTCATTTAGGGGCATTTTCTATGTAAACTCTGATTTTAATGGTCTCAAATTCTAGTTCTATTATTCTTTAATATCATCTCCACTTCCAAAAACCTGTTCTACAATACAGAGTGAAAGGGTAATATTTGGGGGCAAGTCCTGAAAAACTCAAGTGTCAGGTGATCCAGCCAGGGAGAACATATTCCTTGACTGCTTCTCAAATTGAAAAAATCTCATGTTGGGACAAGATCTTCAATCAGCCAGCAGAGTTAGGAGTATGAAAAAAAAATTCTGAAGTAGCCAGTTGTTGTATAAGACTAAAATTCTCAAAGCAGTCCTGAAGAGGAAGGAAGCAACAAGGTAAGGGGAGATCTGGCTAGGGCAGCAATGAGGAGATTTTTCGGTATTGTCCTTTTTCAGTTCTAGAAGATCTATTGAAGATTATGTTTGCACTTTGGCTTTATAGAAACCTATGGAAGGTCTTTCCCTTGCCCACTTGGGTAATGAAGTTTTTCTGATCTGAGTACACTGGTGAGGCTATAAGATGGGATCAATCTCCAAATCCTATAAGGGAGACTAACCTTCAGTCCACCAGAGTCTTTGTTCTCTTGCTTCTCTGGTTCAGCTGGATTCAGGTGTGGAATTTCATGAGAGGTCTGCCTCTGCCTGGTTCCACAGGAAGCAGACCAGTGATCTGGTATACTATAATCGTGAGAGCTTCACTAACTTCTCAAAAATCTAGTCCTATGGGAATAAAGTGGAGAGAGATGTTTTCCCCGGAATCCAATTTCTCTTTGATCTACTCTTGGTTTCTGATTCTAATTCAAGAAGTGTTTGAGAAGAATGAATCAAAATGTAGAAAGATTCTCTATTAAACAAACACGTTAATGTACACAAATGTATTTACCTCTCTTCCTCCCTAAACTCCACTAAAACTGTGTGGTCTTTAAATAATTAATAATAAAGATGTGGACAATATGAAGGGATAAAGCCTCCAATTTGAGAATTAGTGAGGAGATAAAAGTCAACTTAAAAAGTTAACTCAATTAATTTTGGGTGCTAGGAAGAATATAGGCAAGTGGTAACTGACTCAGTATATCTGACAAAGCTGCAAGTGTGAAATGCGGGAGCCTTTAAGTAGCCAGTTGATGCATGCCACAGAACCCTGAAAAGGCTCAGAAATAGACTAGTACATTCCAGCCTGTTTTAGAGAATCTCAGCCTTGAATTCCTGTGATGTTAGAATTCACAACTATGAAAGGTTTGCAACTGTCGTAGGTAAATAAAGAACACATGTGAAATTGAATATCAGAGCCAAGTGCAGCAGTGTTATATGTTCACCTTTCAGTGATCCATCCAAACAGGTGCAAGCAAAGCTGAAATTATGAACATCAATCAGCAGGGCTCATAGCTAGGTCCCCAGGATTCCTGCCACCAGCTGATACGCAGACAAGACTCTGCAGCTGTCAGAATATCTGGTGCTTGAAGCTGAATTCCATGACTTTTCACTGATTGGCAGGTCTCTTTGGGATGCCTTGGGATTTTGTTACCATGTAGCATTGTTCCATATCTCTTATCTTCTGGGTGCTTTTTTGATGGTTATCTGAGTATACTTTAGAAAAGTAGCATAGAGGAGTAAGCCCTGATAACTTCCACTCATTTACAGGTAGAGAAGTGCTCAAGCATTGGGATGTTAGATCACTCATATAAGATCATAATGTCACAGATTCTGATACCAGATCATATGTTCACTTATTAATTCATGTCACTGAGCAATTTTATGTGCTGGGAACCAAGTTAAATGCTGAGCTTAGAGGAATAAATAAGACAAAGATTGCCATTGTGGTGATCCAAGGCTTATAGAGAAGACACGTATATACTCAGAAAGTTGCAGGAAAGAGGCATGTAAAAAGCAAAGTAAAAATACATGGGAGATCACGAGACAGGCTTCAAGGAGGCAACATCTACCTTCAGTTTTCAAACATAAATATGAATTTGCCTAATGGTTGCCACGTATGCCTGCATGGCATAGGAAAGGGATGGGAAGAGGTAACTTTTAGTGTTTAGAATATTTAAGAAACATTATGCAAAGAAGGACAGGGACATGAAATCGCATATTGCTCATGTCTGTGTGTTCTTTAGGCTAAAAAGACATCTGTATATCTGGAGTAATATACCATTAATAGTTTGTATTTTCTTAGCCAGATGGGCTGGGCCAGAGTCATCTTAAAGCATATAGGGAATGAGAAAACTAAATAAATATGACAATTTACTGCAAATAGTTATTCACTTTAAAAATACATGATAAAAATTTTTCCTGAAAAAGGAAGAGAAAGTTGACTTGAGAAATCTTAATACTAAGAAGCATAGAACCAGAGATCTAGGGACGGGTCACATTAGGCTTCAGCTGTTTAGACAAAACTGTGTCGGAAAGTCCTTCAACTTGAAGTTAAATTGGAGACGACCAAGTACTTCTTAATCGTTGGCTCTCTCCAAGCACACTCAACTTGTTCTGCCCTAGAAACTATAAAATCTGTTACCGAAAACTTGGCCACTTCTCCACATGGCCGAATAATGAGGAGGAAGGCAAAGGAGGAAATATGGTAGACCTTTTCATCTCAAAATCTCGAATTTCCTAAACATAGGCAGAAATACAGAGCTGTTAAAGGGAGGGTTCTGAGCTTCAGGCAATTACTGTGGTTAAGTATTGTAATCATCCCATCTCTGCCAAAAACAAAGCCTATGAACTCCACCAGCTGCCTACCTAGGTGCCACCTGAGAGTTTTAAGAAAAGACTTAACCTGCCTCTGCGATACAGGCCAGGCTGCAAGTTCCCAAAAGAGTGGGGGAGTTTTAAAAAAGACAAAATCTTTTTGCCCTTTTTTATTTTCCCCAGGCCATTGCCTCTGTTACAAAGCCAAATCAATTCCTCCTTCTTAGCATATTGCCTTCTATAATTTCACTGCTAAATTCCTCATCCCAATAGTCTTCTTTCTCCACTTGTTTTTCTCAATGGGTTGTAATCTAGCCAACTGCCGGTCTCCCTATTTCTGTCTCCAGTCCCTAACAGTCATATACATTATACATTTTTGTGCAGTAAACAGTTCCAAACTTGGTAAAATAGAACAAAAACAATTTATTATTTATCACAATTCCATAGGTTCAGGAATTGGGGCATGGTTTAGTGAGGCAGTTCTTCTGTTTGCTATGATGTTGACTAAGGTTACTTAAGTGGCTACAACTGTCTAAGGGCTCAGATGGGAATAGAACATTCAAGACAGACTCTCTTCCTTCAGGGTCCCTCTCTATGTGATCTTTGCTCACTTAGTAGTTTAGATTGGACTTCCCTAGACCATGAGGAATAAAGAAGTAGCAGAAGCTGCCCATCCCATTAGGGCTTGGTTTTGGAAGTTCCAGAATATCACTTCATTCTATTCATCGAAGAAAGACAATAAAGCTATAGCCTGTGACCCTTGATTTGAGGAGTGATATTTGCTTACAGGGTTGAGAGGAAGTGTTGGCAACCATCTGGACACTATTTACTAAACACATGCACTCTAAGAAATGTGGTCTCAGGGATCACAAATGGTGGATTTACAAACAAACTGTAAACCCCTTTTCTCTTACTACATATATCCAAGTTAATTTTTTCCACATTGTATTAGTTTACTAGGGCTGCCATAATAAAACACCACAAATTGGGTGGCTTAAAACAATGTATATTTATTCTCTCACAGGTCTGGAAGCTAGAAGTACAAAATCAAGGTGATGACAGGAGTAGTTCCTTATGAGGGCTCTGAGGGAGAATGTGTGTTTCATGCACCTCTCCTAGCTTCTGGTGGTTGCCAGCAATCCCTGGAATTCCTTGGTTTGTAGATGCATCACTCCAATCTTTGCCTCTGTCTTCACATGACGTTCTCCCTATGTCTCTGTGCCCAAATTTATCTCATCTCATAATTAACACCAGACATATTGGTTTAGGAACCACTCTAATGATCTCATCTTAATTTGATTATGTTTGCAAAGATCCTATTTCCAAATAAAGTGATGTTCTGAAGCACAGGGAGTAAGGAGTCCAACATATCTTTTTGGGAGGTACAATTCCCATCCTCACACATATCACTTGGATGGTGATGTCATTGGCAACTGACAATGTTTCAGCACTGTCTGCTTTCATCATGCCCAACATTCCATCATGTCCATCATGCCCAAAAGAAGCTTTTTTCTTTTTTAAGTCACTCTTGAGAATCGAGATGGGGGTGTCTCATTTTATGTTTTGCAGCTTCTAGCTTGGTGTAAACAAATTGCAAACAACCATTGAATGTAGTTGGTTTTGATTAAGTGACCTCTTGAGTTCATATGTAACAAGAAGAATGAGATCATCCAAAACACAGCTACATAAATACATAGACACACACATATAAAACCCCATACATTGTGAAATGCCTGAGAAAGAGCAGTTGCAGAGCTATAAGTTCAAAGGTGTATTGTGGGTTCTAAAATCACAGCTATAGCCTTGCTCTTCATTGTCCAAGTAGTATATCTTCTCAATACTTTATGACAATATTTCTTCCAAGCTTCGTTAAGATATAATTGACAATAGTATATGTATTTGTGGTTTAAAATGTGATTTTTTAAGTCGATATATACATTGTGAAATTATTAAATCAAACTAATTAACATATCCATCACTATGGTAATATTTCGATCTCAGGTTAGAGTCTATTTACTATTCCAATGGCTCCGATAAGGCATAAATATTTTAAAATGTCTTTTCCTCCCTTCATCTTAAAGGTTTATAAACTCATTTGAGAAAAATTTTAAAATACAAAAATGTATACCAAAGATACAATTATGCATAACTCAGCCACCTAGATGCCACCTACTTTAACTTTTGCAAAATTTCCTTTCTAGTCTTTGATTGTATACCTAGTGTGTTCATTTTTATTTCTATATAACTGTAATAGATTGAATTAGAGGCCAGCAAACTACATCCTGCAGGCCAAATCTGGTTCACTGCCTGCTTTTGTAGGTAAAATTTTATTGGAACACAGCAACACCCATTTCTATGTGTTGCCTCTGCTGCTTTCTGTGAAGCAGGTTCATGAAACACTGGTTATTCTAGGCTCACTGTGTACCAGTTGCTCCACCACCTGCACAAGCCTTGCACAAGTGAGGCAGAATACTCACACAGCAAGTTAAGTCAGTCAACTTACTATTCATTGACAGGCACGAAGGACAATAGATAATAAGATTTGTGACAAGATGGTCCCCCAAAGCCTCAGAAAGACTTCCAGGGCATGCCCCACTCTGCACTGCAGCTGAGGGACCCTGAAAGCATCCACTCTGGGGTTTTTATTTTAATAATGAGAAGCATGATGTATTGAGCACTTACACTGTGTCAGGCACTGTTCTAAAAACATATATTAACTTGGGCAATTCTTACAAAATCTTATGAGGTAGAGACAATTGTTTTTCCCATTTTGTAGATGAGAAAATTTATTTTTTTTCCTTTTTAAATTTTTATTCTTTATTTAGGGCATACAAGTGATGTTTTATTACATGGATATGTTGCATATACCAATGACGTCTGGGCTTTTAGTACCTAGCCATCACCCAAGTTTTCATATCCCAGGGAATACTTGGATTGCTGGGCTAAAGTGTTGCAGGGCATTCTGTTCTAGGAGGGACAGAAACAGCCCAGGCTGTTCTGGTCAGTTCTTCCTTATTTTGGGATGTTGCACTCCCAGCACACTCTATGGTTATTCTGAGAATACATGAAAGAAAGAGGGGGAAGAGCTGAATTTGCCAAGTTATCTAGAGACCTGTCCTACTCTTTCGTGCTAAAATCGCAAAGTTAAGTAGCTATGACAAAGATTGTATATTTACAGATCTTAAAATATTTCCTTTCTGGTCCTTTCAGGGAAAGTTTGCTGACCCCTAAATCAAAATGTGAGTTCCGTCAGAAAAGATTCTAAGGCTGCTTCATACCTGGAGTCTTTACATAGCACCTGACACTTAGTAGGTGGTGACATATATTTGTCAACTTCTTGATGTCATAGTTATAATACTGACCTTGTTTTTTCATTTAAAATTGTATCACAAAAATCTCTGAATTTTATTCAATAGTTGGCACACCTCAGTTGATTGTCTGTGTAAATATTACACAGACAATATTATACATTGTCTGTGTAATATTTTAATGGATGTAGGGAGAAGGGAAGTATCAATACTCCCATTTAAGAGATACAAATTAAGCACTTTGTAGACATTTATATTATAATCTTCACAATCTTGTTAGGTAAGAATTCTTGTCGCTACAATTGGGAAAGCTGAATTTCATGGTGGTTAAATAATTTACATTAATTTACATTCCCTTATATTTAAACCATTTTTTTCCAGGTTAATACTATTTTTAGAAGGCAATGGGGAACATGACCACACCACACATGGGGTTTTCCCATCAGTAAATTCATTTCTATAGGCTACATCTCCAGAAGTAAAGTTAAAATGTCAAATTTTTAAATTCATATTGTCAAATTATTTTTCAAAGCTATACATAAACTTATTTTATTGTAGATGTAACATTGTTTTGAGAATCACCTTCATAAGAATCACCTGCTTAGTTTGCAAAACACACACACATACACATACACAATCCCTGCATTTTTAATCTGAATGTCATGAGAATTAGTAGTTTAACACATTTACCAGTTGATGGTGATGCCCAGTGATGATTAGTGTTTGAGGAACTGTATTTTTATCTGGGAAAATTTGACATTTAAATAGTACGATATTTACAAATACAAACCTTTAATTCGCCAGTTGGATGGATAAGAAGGAGTTCGCATTTTAAAATATATGTAGCTTAAAGTAAGGTTGCCATTTGTTTCCCAGTGGTCTCCCTAAAACCATTTCCCTGCAATACAACATCACAAAATAAGCCCAAATCAGACCTGGAGAAATGGCTTTGGTTAGAGCAGAAATTTATATATCACTAAGGTGCAAAAAAAAAAAAAAAAACAAAACAAATAATAATCAAACACTAGTCAATACCAATGATTTCAGCAATTTTATTTCTCAGCAAAAACAATATTTTCTAAAATATTTTATGCTACTTTTCATCTAAATTGAGTAAATTTGTTAAGAACAGAAAGAGGGAAATTGTTAGGTTTATAATCTCAGGTATTTAGGTCTGAGACCTCAACTTGGTAGTAGTGGGTGGATTGACTGCATTGGGGTTGTCAGGGAAAACAAACCATGGTCCATAGAAATAGAATATAGTTAAGATAATATATGTGGCTCATTGTTGAAGGTAGCTCTCTGAGATTAGCTGAGGTTATATTATACATGTGCCACAGTTCCTAACTCAATGCATGGCATAGGCTGCCCTTCACAAAAGCAGGAAAAGAGAGGTAGGTGGAAAGAACATGAGCTTTTTCAGATTGTCTTGACTAGTGGCGTGGTCTTGATGCATTACTTATCCCCTCTGCAATGAGGGTGATTCGTATGGAGGCTGTAGTAGGTGAGGTAAATTATAGTCCCTCCAATGCAACTCAGTATCAAACATTGAAACTTATTTTTTAAGCAGTAGTGGCATATAAATGGAGAACCCAGTCGTGCTCAGAGAAAGTTCCACTTACTCCCTTGTGGTACTGCTGGTATCTCCAAGATCCCAAGCAGATACATATCCTTCTACCTGGTTCTCAAGTACAGCTTTGCATTGTATCAGAATCAACCTTACTTCTCACTCTCAATGCCTCAGGCCCACAGAGATGGAATCCGTTTTCTGGAAAATTTTTTCTTCACTGGCTTACATGAAATCTACCTGTCTCTTCCATCTAGGTAACTCATCCAATATCCTGTCCAGATCTTTCTATGCCTCCCACTGCTGAACTAAACTATATTCCATTATTAGGGATTAGAACTACCATCCACCCCTGGGATGGAAAAAGTCATCAATAAAACCAGGCTTAGAGCACTAGTATTGGAGGTGAGAAACATAAATCTTGCCTTTATTTTCAATCTCTTTTAGACACTGTCATTGCCTGCCACCCCCAATCTCTTCTGCATTCACTTCATTTCTCTAAGGCTGCTTATTAACACCCACAATTCTCTGCCTGAGGACCATTTCCTAATAAGCAGAGCACATTTAATTTCTAGGGAGTTAACACCAGCAAAAGCTATCCTCAACAAATAGTGGGTCGGGCTAAGTGGGGAAATATCCTAGACTCTTTGACTTCAAGTGGAGTCCTGCTGAGATATGTTCTACACTGTCTCTCAGAGTCCCCCAGCAGGATTGAGATCTAGTTTCTCAAGGGGTCACCCACTTGATAACATATCTGCCATTCATTTCCTTCTCTTGTTGACTCCCTTCCCTACTCTCTTACAGGTTTCCTGGGATCCCATCCAATATTAAATATTTGCCCTTGAAGCATTGTCTCAGGGTTTGCTTTAAGAGAGGACCCTAATCAAGGTAGAAGTTACAAGAGAAATTGGACAAGAGATCCATACTCTCTCAGAAGGCCTGCTACCCTCCACTCCAGTCAGTCTTTGTTCTATTGCCTTTGTTCTCTGTTGAGGTCGTGGTTCCTTCACATTTATGGCTAAAATATTCAGCACAGAGCCAAGCATCGGACTAGGACCCAACTGATACTTACTAAATTACCATTAATGTCACCAACAGAAGTAATTATGGTAGTAGATGTCATTTATAGAGTGCTTTTCCTATGCCAGATAATCTGCTTAGTACTTTATTCTTATTTGTTCACTTAATTGCCCCGTAAGTTTGGAACAATTCCTATTATTATCCTTGTTTTGGAAAATGAGAAAACTGTGGTTTTGCTGAGAGAAGTGGTGAAAAAGGTGAATCTGGCTTCAGCCACACCCTTAACCACTGCACTCTTTTGGCATTTCAACCCGCCTAACATAACTCAATAATCATTGACTGAGAGGAAAAGATGTGGCCGGAATAAGTGCTGCAACCGAATTTTGCTCTCCCTTGAGTCAGAGTGTATTTGGAACTCTTTGTAGCCAATAGGGTATAGTACAGTTAGGGGCAACTAGTTCGTGTGTTAGCATCTGATTAGCTCATCCTCTGAGAGTTACTCCAAGAGATATTGAAGGAGGCCTATCTTTCAACCCCTGTCCCCCACCCTGGAAGATCATCATGCTGTCTGATAACTGCTGTGTGGGTAAAGATTCGAGGAAGTCCCTTGCTGTGCTTGGAAAAAAAAATATTGGGTCCAATTCATCACCCTTTGTTTAGTGCCTATGCATACCTTGCATTCAGTAAAAATCAATATGTGTCCATTTAGCTCCATTTAGCAACTTCAGTATGTCCTTTCTTCTCTACATTACATATATTCAGGCTCCTTTATTCAGTGTAGAAAATGCCGTTTCTGTGGTTACCTTCTAAAGAGAGTCCTAGTCTCACCCTACTAAAAATGGTAAATGTATTCTGGTCTTAACATAAGAATTCTCCTTCTAAAGGTTCTGAGTGGTGATATGGCAGGGGGATTAAGATGATAATTTCAACAGAACTGGGATTGTATTCAGGCTCTGATACTTACAAGTGGTGTGTCCTTGTGTACCTTACTCTCTAGACATAAAGTCCCTCATTACAAAAATGGGCTCAATATTGCACAGGATGACTAAAAGGATGAAATTAAATACTGTGCATCAAATACTTACCATTGTGCCTGGTACATAATAATTTCCCAATGAATGATGTAGAGTATTACTACCACTACTATAATAAACTACTGAATGTAATTCTAAAGACTAAGTCTCTACCTGCAGTTGCTGCTTCAGTAACTGAAAGTACATTAGAGGATGATTTTGCTCAGAAACAAGGGCTATACTCCCTTAGAAATAATAATGACAATCCACATTTCATATTAGCACTGACTGAGGGACAAGGGAAGAAGAAATTATAGTTTTACAAACATAAAGATATAAAGTTAGTTAACTCATGTTCCTAAGGAGCCCTAGTGTTATCTTGTTTGGTTCAGGAAATGCAATTAACTTGCCAAGGCAGATTTCATTATCATTATTCATTTTGATTTGGACTGAGAAAGTGGGGAGAGAAGTGGGGAGGGGAGAGAGAGAGAGAGAGAGAGAAATGAGAGAGAGAGAAATGAGAGAGGAGAGAGAAAATGAGAGAACCATGCAGGCTGCAAACGTACAAATACAGCAGTAGCTACACTGCAATGCATCTTGTTCTGCACCAAACACAGCAAGATCATTGTAGATGTTCGGTAAATACACACACACACAATACATCTTATTTGACACAAGGGGGAAAAAAGAGGAAAGAACTGTCCTGAGCTTCTGAGGCATGGACAGCTTTATCTAAGAACTCAGGGATAAAATGAAAATTTCAGTTTTTGGTGAGTGACTTATTTGTTCAGCCTCACAAAGTCCATTTTTCTCCCTGACTGATCCCATTTTCAGATAGAATCATCATACGTCCAAATGCAATTGCCTAAATTGAATATGTGTGACTCACAGCCGTGTTTACATAGTATTCTTTCAACTCTGGAGACCAAGCTACTGATTTTGTCATCATCACAGGGACTCAGCTGCCTCCATCAAACATCCAGAACTCATTTGTTCTCATTAAGTAATAAAATTACTGACCACCTGGGCCACTGACAAATATGACTAGGGAAAAGGCACAAAACTACAGGGTTGAGGAAGATGACTCATAGGCTTTATAAAGCAATGATTTCTGAGTCTTAACAACCTGAACCACTCCCTTTTACTTTTTTTTTTTCCTTAAACTTACTCTGAATACATATGTCAGAGTAATTTCTCCAAAGCATAGTTCAAATCTAGCACCACACAAGCCTAAAGTCACCTCTAGCAGTTTGAATCTCAAGAAGTGATTTGTAGAGAAGATAGCATTTGCGCAAGCTCATGCAGGAATGGTAGAATTTCTATAGGATGAGGCCATGGTGGGGATAATCCAGGGGAAAGGAAACAGAATGAAAAGGCAGCCTGAGTTTGGAGATAGCAAATAATTCTATATTGTTGAAGCATAAAGTTTCCATCGTCCAGCTAATGTTGCAAAGCTAAGAGATTTACTTTTGTAGATCCTAGAATTAAATCAGATTAGATTAGATTAGATAGATGAAGAAGGAGAGATAGATGGACAGACAGATATAACTACATTTAAATAAGGAGAAGAGAAAGGGAGAGGGAGGACAGAAGGAGGATGATATAGAAAGAACACAGGAGAGATAGAAGGAAAGAATAGTAAGGGGTTACTAAAGAGGTCTCTACACAAATAAATCAAGAATCATGAAGAAAGTCTCAGATTACATGCAAGCTTGTTGCTTTGCAGTTTAATCTGTCCTCTCTACAAGTGAGGCAGGTATTTATGGTTATTGTAAATTCTGGTTCATGTTCAACAACTAGAAATTCTCTGAATTATTTCCTTCCTTGTTCTCTAGCCTACCTTTATAAGTGCTATACAGGTAAGGAAGAGTGAGAAAAAAATTGAACACAATACAAGAAACAACCTGTTGTATGTAAATTTTAACCAAGTATTAGGTGTTTGCAGAGGTTATGTCAAACAATTGCCCAGGATCCCTCTGACTCCCACCCTTTTCTAAAACTCAACCTAGTTTGCAGTCCCACCAACAGTGTATAAGTGTTCCTTTCTCTCTGTATCCACTCCAACATCTATCGTTTTTGACTTTTTAATAAGAGCCATTCTAACAGGGGTAAGATGATATCTCATTGTGGTTTAAATTTGCATTTCCCTGAAGAATTAAAAGTAGACTTACGACTTGATCCCACTACTAGGTACCTACTCAAAGGAAAATAATTCACTATATCAAAAAGACATCTGCCCACAAATGTTTATAGCATCACAATTCACAACTGCAAAGATGTGGAATCAACCCAAGGGCCCATCATGAGTAGATTAACAAAATGTGGTATATGTATACCATGGACTACTACTCAGCCACAAATAAGGATGAATTAATCCCTTTTGCAACAATTTGGATCAAACTGGAGACCATTATCCTAAGTGAAGTACCTAAAGAATGGAAAAACAAACACCACAAGTACTCGCTATTAAATTGCACATACATATGCACAGAGGGAAGTAAAATTCATTGGAAATCAAACAGAGAAGGGACAAAAACCTACCTATCAGGTGCAATGAACACTATTAGGGTGATGGGCACACTTATAGCTGTGACTCAAGCATCAAAAAAGTGATCAATGTAACAAAAATATTTGTATCCCCTTAGTATTTTTAAGTAAAAAAATAAAATGAAATTTCCTACAATAATTTCCCATCAGCACTACATGTTCTAATCCCTGCCTAGTGCAACTTCATCTCCTATAGCTCTACCCCTTGCTCACTTAGCAGCCACCACACTGGCTTTCTTTTGATTATCAAAACAAAGCAAGGTTAACCCTACTCAGAGTCCTTCACTCCTCAGTATCTTCACTGGGAATCTATTTTCTTGAACTTGACAGGACCAGCTATTTCTCTGCATTCAGTTCCTGTCTCAAATGAGTCTACTAAGGAAGTCTTCCCTAATCACATTGGCAAAATTATGCCCCTGGTCACTCTTTACCACTCTTCCTCACTATCCATCACCTCCTCTATTTTAAATTATATTTTTTATTCTTTTATCTACATGTTTATTATCTGTCTTTCTTCAATGTAGTGTAAGCTCATTGAGATATTGCTGACTGTGAAACCCCTAGTATTTAAATATTAACTGGCTGGGCGAGGTAGCTCACGCCTGTAATCTTAGCACTCTGAGAGGCTCAAGTGGGAGGATCCCTCAAGGTCAGCAGTTCGAAACCAGAGCAAGAGTGAGATCCCGTCTCTACTATAAATAGAAAGAAATTAATTGGCCAACTAAAAATATATAGAAAAAATTAGCCAGACATGGTGGCCCATGGCTGTAGTCCCAGCTACTTGAGAGGCTGAGGCAGAAGGATAGCTTGAGCCCAGGAGTTTGAGATTGCTGTGAGCTAGGCTGACACCACAGCACTCTAGCAGGGTAATAGACTGAGACTCTGACTCAAAAATAAATAAATAAATAAATAAATAAATAGATAAATATTGGCTGGCAGATAGTATGTACTCAATTAAAAAAAAAAGAGATCTCTTCAGTATAAGCCAAAGAATGTAGAGATTTTGGAACCTATGTGTTTTGTCCTTATAAGAACTAAAACTGGACAAAATGAAATTCAAGAGGTTGAAGAAATAATTGATTGTTTTCCAAAAACGAAAGCACCAAACCGAATGGTTTTAATTCTGAATTATACAAACATCATTTGTTAAGAAACAAATGATGCCAATTTCTTCTAGAAAATAGAAGCAGAGGGAACACTTCCTAACTCTTCTTATTAGACTAGCATTACTGTAGTACCAAAACCAAATAAAGAAATTACAAGAAAGAAAACTACAGACCAATAGTCCTCATAAACATACATGCAAATATTCTCAACAAAATGTTAAGAAATAAAATCAACAATGTATAAAAAGATTATGTACTGCAACTAAATAGGATTTATTATAGGTATGCAAGGCTGGTTCAACATCTGAAAAATCAATGAATGTAGCCCACCAGATCAACAGGCTGAGGCAGAAACACCATATGATCATATCAATTAGTGCAGAAAAATATTTGACAAAATCCACTACCAATGCATGATAAAAACTAAGCAATCTAGGTATAAATGGAACCTTTCTAAATTTTGAAAAGAACTTTTATGGAAAAATATAGCTAATATTATATTGAATGATGAAAAACTGAAAATGTTCCTCCTAAGATCAGGAACAAGGGAAGGATATACTCTTTTACCATTCCCAATCAACATTGTTTGGGACACCCTGGCTAGTGCAATAAAATAAGAGAAGGTAATAAAAAAATATTCAGATTGGCAATAGAAAATTAAACCATCTCTACTTGCAGATGATATGATTGTCTATAGAAATAATCCAAAAGAATGAACAAAAATCACTCCTGTAACTAATAAGAAAACATAACATCATAAGATATAAGGTTAAAATACAAAACTTAATTACTTTTCTATATAATAGCAATGAGCAATCAGAATTTGAAATTTATAAAAAATACCATTTACAATAGGACTATAAAAACAAAATATTTGGATATTAATCTAACAAAATACATACAGGATCTATATGCAATAAACTACAAAGCACTGTTCAAAACAATCAAGGAAGATCTAAAGAAATGAAAAAATATTTTGTATTAATGGTTTGGAAAAATCAATAATGCTAAAGTGTTAATTCTTTCAAACTTGATATATACGGATTTAATGTAATTCAATTAAAATTTCAGTAATCTATTTTGTATGTAATGACAAACTGATACTAAAGTGAAATGGAAAGGCAAAAGACCTAGATGAGGCATCAAAACACTGAAGAACAAAGTTAGAAGACTTATCACCAATACCAAGACTCAATAAAAGACTACAATAGTCAAGACAGAATAGCATTTTTAGTAGAATAGATATATAGATCAATGAAACAGAATTCTGAGCCCCAAAATACACTCAAACAAATGTAGTTAGCTATAGATACTCTGCCCTTAATAATGTGGAATAAATAAGGTGGAACTCCAGACTCCTAAAATGTGGGCTCTGCCTAGTAACTTTTCTCCAAAAAGTATAGAAATGGGAAAAAAAGAAGGGTGGGACACAGCAGCTCATGCCTGTAATCCTAGCACTCTGGGAGGCTGAGGTGGGAGGATCACTTGAGCTCAGGAGTTTGAGACCAGCCTGAGCAAGAGCTAGACCCTGTCTCTATTAAAAATAGAGAAATTAGCCAGGCATTGTGGTGCGCACCTGTAGTCCTAGGTACCCAGGAGACTGAGGCAGGAGGCTTGAGCCCAGGAGTTTGAGGTGCAGTGAGCTATGATAACACCACTGCACTATAGACTGGGAGACAGAATGAGACAAGAAAAAAATAAAGAAAGGAAGGAAGGAAGAAAGGAAGGAAAGAAGGAAGGAAGGAAGGAAGGAAGGAAGGAAGGAAGGAAGGAAGGAAGGAAGGAAGGAAGGAAGGAAGAAGAAGGAAAAAAGGAATAGCTTTATGGTGGAGAAACCTGACAAAAAACAATTAGCCAGGTGATTAAGATTAACATTAATGGTAATAAGTCATGCCAATATATGTACCCTTCA
>VSMD01117730.1:0-95719 GCA_008750895.1 Mirza zaza | reverse complement strand
CCTTGACTGTACAAAAAAAAAATTTTTTTTTTTAATTAGCCATGCATGATAGTGCATGCCCATAGTCCAGGTCCTTGGGAAGCTGAGGCAGAAGGACCACTTGAGCCCAGGAGTTTGAGGTTACAGTGAGCTATGATCACACTATTGCAACCAGCCTAGACAATAGAGCAATATCCTATTGCCAAATAAAAGTAAAAGAGAAACCAAAAATTCTTGCAATCAGAGCCTGCAGACAGCTTCCTGGTGGCCATATTTTCTTAGATATACTCATAAATTCAATCTTTCTTTACACAGCTACCATTACATCCTGTTCCTGGGTCTGCATCTCATAGGCAAGGCTGTCTGTCCACCTGCCCAGGTGTTCTCAGTCTGTGTCATAGTCCTGCAATAAGGACACTGCTGCGACCCCTCAGAGGAACCTGAGGGCCAGAACCACTGCTTAGAAGCCGGGCAAAGCTCTGATGTTGTCATGAAGGCTGCAGAGATGCTCACTGGTTCCTGTATCCCAACAAATGCTCTTTCTCTGGCCCCGCTCCTCCATTTTCTCAATTTAAGGAGGACTGTGGGCCAGTAGGAATGGACAAGGGTCATCCTACTGCATCGTGTGCTCTGAGCCCTGTTGCGGAGGAGACTAGCTTCTTCTCTATGGGGGATTAGAACCCAGAGGCTCCGTTCTCACGGGGAAGACAGGGAAGCCTTCAACAGACTCTCCGGGCCCCTCCCACTGGGCCTATCTGGGGAGTACAGACACAAGTGTGCGCCACACTGGGTGCACAAATGTGCACACACACGTGTGCACACACACACGCATGCACAGCATGCCACTCGATCAACCAGTCACATTTTTTCCCCACAGTCATATTTAAGTTAAGAGCAGGGAAATCTAAAGGAAAGAAGTCATAAAAGGGTAGCAATGGTGTACATGTGTATATGAAAGGAACATGGAGCCATTTAATTCACTTTCATTTACTCATTTAGTCACGGTGCTGGGCTTCGAGGCTTGTTGTATGGGCTAATAGAGGGTGATCAGAAAAGAATTGAAGGTTTTAAAAGATGTATGACCCAGTAACAAGGTCATATGTGAACATGTAGTCAAGAACAATTTGTATAAGAACTCTCATTGTTTTTGTCTACCATTATACAAATGTTCACCATGCACTCCAAGTCATATTATAGCTGATTACCAGTGATGGTCACAATGACAGTCAAAATGTGGCTGTGAGGAACAGGTGTTACAAAATGAGTTGCATATAGATGTTCATATATAATCTAGACTATAACCTAGGTGCTGTGCGATACATTTTGAAAGTTTTTCAATCTTTTTGATTCAATTTATATTTTAACTTAAAGTGGGATGAGGGTTTTTTTACTTACTATTGTTTTTTCTAAAGCTCTCTCTCTTTTTTCTTAACTGAGCAAATGCCTTGTGGTCTGCTGCTTAGGGGATCCCCAAGCTTGGTATCCAGGGCCATCACCATGGCAACCATGCCCTAGGGAGGGCTTTGACTCAAGTTATGGTTTGCATGGGAACGTGTGCACCTTGCTGAGCTGCTCATGGCTCCGAGAGTTTCAAGGCTGTTTCTCCCTTTTTCCTGAACCACAACAGCCTTGATTGTTTCTCCCTGCCCAGAAGTGTTCGAATGACCTGCCCCTTGTGATCAAAGGGAGGAAGAACTTTACAGCCCCCCCCCCCCCAGGGACCGTTGGTGGCTTGCACTTTTCACATGGTCCCTACCATAGTAGGAAACTCTGGAAAGAGCAGCAGGTTTAGCCACAGCAGCTGGGGTGGTGTAATGGGATGAGCAGCTATTTGGAGGCACTGCTAGTCCCTTCCTTTCCCGTCCCTTTTTGAGTCAAAGAAGAGGCTTTGCACAGGGTGCGAAGGGTTGTAGAGGGGTCCGGATGCTAAAACAATTAAATATTGTCAATTTCATATGGCTCGACTTAGCTAGAGGCCATGCCTGGCTTTTATCTATAAAGTATACCGACCCTATACGCAGAGTCAACTACAATTCTATTCTCTGAGCCTGGATATAGAACATAGGATCTAGAGCAAACATTTTTAGTGTGGGTTTTGTTGAAAACTTTAGTAAAATGGCTCTTTCGCTTTCCTTGTCTTTCGTGTATGTTGTGGGGTGGGAGGGAATTAGAAATTGAGTTTTTGAGACAGATGTCTCTTCGTGGAGCTCTCCCTTCATTCTGTAGGAGCCCAGAGAATTCCCCTTTCCTGGTTATGGACTCCACCGCCTCCTTCCCTTTTTGCTCCATCCACTATCACCCAGAACACTCTCTTGGATTCCCTGGAAGAGCTGCCCCTTAGAAACTGGGCAGAAGGGTAACAGAGACGTAATTCCACACTGCTCTCCCCACTGCCCACTACAGATCTTGGCTCTGGGGCCATTTCTGTAACCATGGTATCATGTTTTCAACACCTGATAAACAGCTGAGCAGAATTACGAAAGTCGTCTCATTTTTCATCATCTTTTGTATTTGCCAAATTTAAGTATGTTCGTAATGAATTTCTAAATATAAATCAGCAAGATGAACCTATATTACATATTAAATGTAAACCAATACCTTCATTTCTACCTAAAATAATAGTTATATAGCTAGCATTTGTTCATTGAGAGCTTACTGCGTGCCGAGTCCTGGGTTAAAAGGACTTTATATGATTTTATTTTTTTAATGTAAATATCACAGAAATCCTAGGTTATATTATGTTCATTTTTACAAACGAAGAAATTAAGTTTCAGAAAGAGTAAAAAAAAAAAAAAAACTTGTCCAAGGTCACACAAGTAGGTATGCAGTGTGTATTGGAGCAAAGATTCAAACCCAGGTGAAACCTTGGACCCCTATATTGCCTCCTTGAAATCCAGAGGGTTTCAAACCCTGTAGGAGGTTATAAGTTAGCTTTTTACAACACGAGAAGATAGAGGATGAGTGAAATAGAACTGAGGTTTATAGAATCAAAATTTGGATACGGAGAACAAGAAATGGTTATTTCTCGCTCCAAATACTGAAATAAAAGAGTTGCCTTTTTGAATGTAAAACAAATTCGTTTGGAGACATAGATCCTGTGGATTTCTTTACCCTCTTAAGGGTAGTAAGAATGTGAAACCCCAATAGGTTAGGTAAGCCAAATAAATAGGTTCAAAAAGGGCTTGCATGCATTTGTTGATCAAATAATCAGGTACTTCCTTTTAAGTGTCAGATTTTGTTTTTTGTTTTAAATAAAGCAATTAAATATTGTCAATTTCATATGGTTTGACTTAGCTAGAGGCCATGCCTGACTTTTATCTATAAAGTACACAGACTCTATACACAAAGTCAACTATGATTCTATTCTCTGAGCCTGGATTCAGAACATAAGATCTATTGCAAAAATTTTTAGTTTTGATTTTGTTGAAAACTGTAGTAAAATGGCTCTTTCTCTTTCCTAGTCTTTTGTGTACATTGAGGATACAGGAAGGGGTTAGAAATCGAGTTTTTGAGACTGATGTCTCTTTGATCATCATAGAACTGAAAATTGGGTTTTATTGTTCATTCTGCTCTAACCGTTTGATAGACCTGTGGCAAAACAACCAGATTTTCAGGATTTCAGTTTAATCATCTGTCAAACGAGGAATTGAGTGTATCCCTTTCAGTTCTAAAATTTTACAGAGTTAAGAATACACAGCTGACTTTTGCTGTCGGAATTGTCAAGATCTGGTCCTCATTACTTCTTTCTCCAGTGTCGACTTCCATAACCCTAGAACCTACTCATTTATCAGATAGGGATAAACCAACTGAGACAGGGTTTCTTTGCATGGGAGCTATGTGTCTTGGTCTGAGTTGCCACATTTAGTAAATAAAAATCACAAGATGTCCAGTTACATTTGGAATTCAGATAAACCACAAATCATATTTTAGTATAAGTATGTCCCAGGCAGTATTTTGGACATACTAGGCAGTTTTGGGGACATACTTATACTGAAAACTGACTTGCAGTTTATCTGAAATTCAAGTGTAACTGGGCGACTTGTATTTTATCTAGCAGTCCTGCTCTAGGTTGTGTTTCAGGTGGGTCCATTCTGGAACCCTGCAGAATATTCCAAAACATATTGTGTACGTGTGCTTCTGCGTAGTTTCCTGTATCATGGGCTCAGTGCTTTCATGAGGTTCTCAAAAAGGTTCAAAACCCCAAATAGATCCAGAACCACCAAACTGAGAATAATGTTGCCGAGAAATGGTACCCATGCCTATAAACAGGCAAGTCCTTGTGAAAGTATCACACTGGAATCAAGTTCTTCCTGCCCCCAAACTGGTCCCAGATGAAAGTTTCTAGAATCGGTTATAGAAAAGTTATTATTACTTTATATTTAAGAACATTCTTCTTCCTGCTGTCTTCCACCCTTGCCCCCTGGGAGAGACTCCACATGGGGCAAGCTGAAAAGCCATGTGTGCTAAAGTGTCACTGTCACTCTCCTGCCAGAGTGAGCTGGAATCCCAGGATGTCTTCTTGCCAAAGGGGAGAATCAGCTGCGCCTGCTCCCTGTCCCTGCCACATTCCAGCTGCTGCATCTGTCGGCCTTCATCAGCACTCCCTCCAGGAATAGAAAAACTCCTGGCTCCTGCGCTTATGCTGCTGGACATCTTAAGCCTAACTCGGGTGGGGAGTTCCACTTTACCATTTCATTCCCAACAAGATTTTTCACAGGAAACATATATCAGCGTACCCATATGTGTGCATTGAAAACAAAAACCTGTTTTTCAGCCAAATGACACATTTGTGGGTTTTTTTTTTTCTTTTGCAGGAGGGATTTCTATTTTGTCAAAAGGTCACATTTCTGGCAATTAAAGGAGTTGTCTGATTTTTGTGCTACCAAGATGGTTAAAATGGACACTATTGTATCAAAAGTGAGGTTTATATGATAAAAAAAATAAAGATGGAATTGTAAACTTTGTGAACAGTGCTTAAGAATTTTCTCTACCTCCTCTTCTCTATAAGCTAGCGAACGAAAAATATATCTTATGTTTTAGAGACTTAAAATTATTTTTAGAAATTGCAGGTAATTTTACTTTTATAGGGCATTGCTCTCAGGCATTTATGTTACCGAGATATTCTCCTAACATATCGCATTTCTCAGATTTCCAAAAAAAAAATGTTTTCTGCATCCCAACTTTAGATCAGGGATGTGAGTGAACAATCTGACCCAGCCGACAGACTCCCTTTCGGAAAATCGCTCTACAACCACAAACACTCAGACGCCCTGCTCTCTCCCACACACCCATCCGCACACACCCCTAGAAGATGGATCTAATCTAGAATGCAGAAAACAGCAATCAGCGACTGTGGTCCCAGCGCCTTACCCTCCTGTGGGAAGTGGCAGCCCGACTTGAGATGATGAGGTCTTAGCAGCAGACTCCTCTTGGGAAGTGATCTGTGGGGAGAGAGAGAGTGAGGGAGAAGGAAAATCCGGTGGGGAGCCCCCAGCAGCCACCTGACAGGGCCCTGCTAGAGCAATTTTTAGAGTGACCCTTTGCCGTCCTACTGGATCAGGCAGGCCCGGAGCTGCAGCGTGAGCTCTCTCCTCTCCCTCTTTGGCCTTCAACTCTGGGCCATCCTGGGCCAGGGGGAGGGACTCCAGCTGGGGGAGGGGGTTGGGTTTCTTGACCAGACCAGTTGTTAAAAAAAAAAAAAAATTCAAGAGCTCAGTTAACCAGGATATGAGGAAAGAAAAATAACGAGCATGGGTGTTTAATTGTTAGAAGCAGGAGTTAGAGTGGAAGAAGAAGGGAAGCTTTGTGGATAAAAAATAGCTCCCAGAAAGGTAAATTGCCTGCTCACCTCAGGTCTTTTGAGAAGATAGTGGTTATAAATAGACCGTTCTTTACAAGAGGAGCACATGTTTACCAGGACATGGTCCTTTCTATAGCACCTCACACATGGCATTAGCATTATTAGGGCTATGGTATAGTTTGATAAAATGAGGGCTAGGAGCAGTCCTTGATTGTACAGTGATCCATAAGCAGATCTGAGATTAACACACACTCTTAACACACGTGCAGGTTGGAGAATATCTACTTTGGCAACGTTTCGTATGAAAAAAAAAAATTCAAGGGATTATAATTGACCACAGGCTTTTAATAGGCACCAAGAGTGTTTAATGGCTGCTAAAAAAAAAAGTTAACATGATATTAGCTGCAATAATAGAACATAGATCATGGAAAATAAATGTTCTTCGTAAGTGGAAAGTTATTCTTCATTAGTCAGGTGATGTGTTAAGCTTTGCTTGGCTATCTTGGCACACTGGGAATGTACTGCATCCTACACAAGAGGGCTGGAATGAAAAAAAAAACTTCAGAAGCTGCCAATATTGGGAATATCTGAAGAAATATCCCACTAAGAGAGGACTCAGGATAGATAAGACTCTTGAAAGTTAAGTGTTATGGGGCCATTGTGCAGCAAGAGGGCTCAGTGAAAATTTTCGTAGTCTAAGATGTCAGAAATTAGGCTCACTGGGTGGAAGTTCTAGGGAAATAAATTAAAACTAAGGAAGAAAAGTTCTGATTACAACTAGGTTCTAAAGGTGAAAATGGCAGCCTTGTAAAAGAGCCAGTTCCCTATTTTTAGAAGGGTGGAAGTAACAGAAGCTATAGAACTGGTGTGACGTCAAAGGTACTCCCGCTCTGGCTGGGGGCTTGCACTGTGTCATCTCTGATGTCTTTTCAACTCTAAGCCTCTATGGTTCTATGTGTCCTGGCCTCTAGTTCTCCTGACATTTCCCAACTCATTGGATAGCATCTGTCTTAGTGACCACTTCTGTTGAATTTCAGCCGGCTTTTTAGCACGGAAAACTATTTCGATTTTTTAAAAAAATTCTTTGCTTCCACCTGTAGATCTCCACCATTGAATGTGTCAGAAGCAAATCAGAGAAGCTTATGTCACGTTTTGCTTCTAAGCACTCCTTCTTGGTTCCACTTCCTTGACTCAGGTAAAAGGCTAGAGCTTTTAAACCTATTTTTACTATAATAAAAATCAACTTTAGATCAGCATTTAGCATTTATGATCATGATGACAAGGCTTTCGAGAAGCAGATGTTCGTACCAATACTATTGTCATCAAGGATTGAAGACTATTAATTACAACTTTGCTACAACAACACTAAGGTACTCCATTGTTTTTATGTTTGTTTGTTTGTGTTTTTTTTAGAGACAGGATCTTGCTATGTTGCTCAAGCTGGTCTCAAACTCCTAGCTTCAAGCCATCCTCCCCTCTGGGCCTCCCAAAGTGCCAGGATTACAGGTGTGAGCCACCACGCCTGGCTAACATACTCCTTTCAATAGAATATCATTTGAGGTAGAGGTATGAACACAAGTGGAAGAATAAAAGGCAAAAATGGAAAATCTAAGAGACACGTCGATTAAAAAAGCATTTTTAAAGTAGCTGCTATATGCAAGCATTCAACTGCTATGGCTTGTGTGCTGGAAACACAGAGGCGTGGACCATGGGTAGAAGGAGCCTGGGCAGTAGGGTGTAGTGGATTTTAAGAAATCTGGGCTTTATCCTTAAAGCAATGGGGAGGCCTATCCAATGAAGTTTATTTAATAAAAAAGAGTACCACAATGAGATTGGCATTTTAGAAAGAACACTCTAGCATTTGGGGGTGTAACCTTAGCAGAATTTAGAGAATTTCTATTAAATAATTTGTTTCCTTTGTTAGCATCTTCCTCTCTTCCACCAACCTCCCACTTCTGTCTGCCATGGAGCCAGCTCAAATGTGAGCCCCATGAAGGTAAAGATCTTTATCTTGTTCACCAGTGAATCTCGAGTGCCTATGACAGTGCCTGGCACATGGAAGATGGTGAATAATTGTCTATTAACTGAATAAGCAAATGAATAAATGAATGCATATTGAATGAGATGAGTAAGATGAAGTTAGAGGACAAGAGAATTCAGAGTGCATGGAAGCAGGGAATATAATGGCAGGCCATAACACTGAGCCAAGTAAGGAGGGCAATGAGGTCCTAAAGACAGGGGATCTTTCTTGTTTATTACCATAATCCCAGAACCAAGACAATACCTAGTTTATTGTAGGTGCTCAATAAATATTTTTGAGTGAAAAAAATATACTAGCAACACTATAAAATCCAAGATGGAAAGTATTGTGATAATTGCTTTTTACTTATTCTAGCCATATCTTATATCAATTCACAGGGTTCTCTAGCAAACACAAGTGTCTTTTTTATTTTTTTGAGACAGGGTCTGTCTCTGTTGCCCAGGCTGGAGTGCAGTAGCATGATCATATTTCACTGTAACCTCAAACTCCTGAGCATCAAGTGATCCTCCCATCTCAGCCTTCTGAATAGCTGAGACTGCAGGTGTGTGCCAGCACACCTAATAATTTTATTTTTTATTTTTGTAGAGACAGGGTCTTGCTGTGTTGCCCAGGCTGAGGGTCTTTTTTTTTTTTTTTTCCTGAGACAGAGTCTCGTTCTGTTGTCCTGACCAGAGTACAGTGGCATCATCACAGCTCACTGCAACTCTCCAGCACCTGGGCCCAGGTGATCTCCTGCCTCAATCTCCCAAGTAGCAGGGACTACAGGCATGCACCACCATGGCCAGCTAATTTTTCTATTTTTGGTAGAGACAGGGTCTCACTCTTGCTCAGGCCGGTCTCAAACTCATGACCTCAAGCAATCCTCCTACCTTGGCCTCCCAGAGTGGTAGGTAGGATTACAGGTGTGAGCCACCGCACCCAGCCTAAAATCTTTTGTAGCTAAAACCAGCTGGACAATAACGCATGGTCCCCAAAATATACCTGTCTGTTATAGATTATAACTCTGATTATTTAGCCAGTTCTCAATTCCTATCACCAATAGGAAATCCTTTAGAATGCTGTACAGGAATTACCTGTAGACCTGTAAAATATTGACTCTAATGAGGTAGGTCTGGCGTGGGGCCTGAGATTCTGCCTTTTTTTTTTTTTTTTTTTTTTGAGACAGAGTCTCGCTTTTGTTGCCCAGCCTAGAGTGAGTGCCATGGCGTCAGCCTAGCTCACAGCAACCTCAATCTCCTGGGCTCAAGCAATCCTGCTGCCTCAGCCTCCCAAGTAGCTGGGACTACAGGTGTGTGCCACCATGCCCGGCTAATTTTTTCTATATATATGAGTTGGCCAATTAATTTCTTTCTATTTATAGTAGAGATGGGGTCTCGCTCTTGCTTAGGCTGGTTTCGAACTCCTGACCTCGAGCAATCCGCCCACCTCGGCCTCCCAGAGTGCTAGGATTACAGGCGTGAGCCACCGTGCCCGGCCGAGATTCTGCCTTTATGACAAGCTCACAGGTAATGCTGATGTTGCTGGTTCAAGGACCATACTTTGAATAGCAAGCATTTAGGGCACTTAGCTACTCAACATCTAAAGAGAAAGGGTTTGTTAAAAAGGCAATAGAAGCCAATCCATCAGAATGCAGTCTATGTTCCAATATCAAATCTACAAATCTACCTGGAAGAAGCCTCCAACCTTTCCTTCTTTGCCTTATGAAAATGGACCAGCCCCCTTCCAACCTCAGCCCCTCTACCAGTGCTTTGGATTGCGGAAACAATCACCTGTTAGGAGCCTTGCTCTATCAGTTCTCCCCACTGTCCTGTCCCCAACCCCCCATGTCCCCTGCCATCTGCTGGCCAATTTCCACCACCATGTAATGGTACTCACAACACACTAACTCTCTTGCCTTCATACTTGCTGTTTCAATTGCCTAAATGGTCTTTCTCCTCATTTTTGCCTAGTGAATTCCTTACTCATCTTTTGCATCTTTGTTTAAATATCACTTACCCCAGAAGTCCTTGCTTGAAACGTCAACTCAGGTTCTCTGTTTCCACAGTGACTTTTATTTCCCCTTCCATGTCATAGTTCAGTACTCCTCACTGGACTAAAAGTGCCATAAATAATACAATCGAACATATTAGTATAATACTTACTCTATACCAGGTAGGTAGCTTCTAAGATGGGCCTCAAATAATCTCTGTCTCCTGGGATTCATGGCCTTATATAATTTCCTAACTTTGGGCAACTTGCTTCTAACCAATAAAAAATAGAGAGTTGAGGGGATATCACTTCTGTGACTAGGTTACAAAGGATCCTGATTACTGTCCTAATAGCAGACTTTCTCTCTTATTGGATTTGATGAATCCCAGTGCCATGCTGGAGATGCCCAGGCCTGGGGTAGCCACTAGGAACTGAAGCCCTCAGTTCAATATCCTCCAAAGAAATGAATCCTGCCAATCATCAATGAACTTGGAATTAGACCCTTCCCTGGTTTAAACTTCAGATGAGGCCCCAGCCCTGGCTAACATCTTGATTTCGGACTTTGAGAGATCCTATATCAAGAGAACCCGCTTAATCTCTGCCTGAATCCCTGACTCAAAGAATAAGTGAGATAAAAAAAATGTATGTTGTTTTAAGCTGCTAAGTTATACAGCAATAGCTAATTAATACATATAAATTAGTCTATATGCTTCTCATTGATAGACTAATTTAATCATTTCAAAAGATTCCTTTCCTACTTGGCTACCCAGTTGGCCAGCATGATAAACTGCAGGGGAACTGAGGGGGAGAGGTTAACCGAATGGGACAGAGAATCTGAGTGGAAACAGCTGGAAAACAAGGAAGCATAAAGATGGTGGTTCGAGTCTTGAGGGAGACAGGGGCTGTGCTACATACATACAGGACACTGTAGTCTGCAGGAACAAAGGAATTTCTGATAGGGCCATGTGGCTGAAGGGCCATAGCAACAAAGACGCCTAATGGTCCATTTTCAGCTGTTTGCATTTTGCTGCTGTAAATGCTGTCCATAGCACAAAAGTTTTAGTAAAGTCTTCTACCCATAAATGCCTGGGCGGTTGTGTAGAGTTGTAATCAGTGAAGAGTCACCCCGGTGGGCACGTGGCAGACTCGATAGGAGAGCTGTGGCTGGGCTGGGAGGGGGGAGTTCAACAGGGCAGTAAATTGGAGTCAGAAGGGACAGACATGAGCCTGTGGCCTGGGCAATTCCCTGAAATCCTGGCAAGGACGCAGAACTTCCCAATGGCTGTGCCTTGGAAAGGTCAACCCAATTTTATTTAAATATCAAAAAGGCATGGAGACCTCAGCTGACATGTGGGTTACACAAGTCTTAACCCATTTGTCTTCACCAAGAAGGACTGGCTCAGAGATGGGTCACAGAGGACAAAAAATGCTGTTTCTCATCTTTTTTATGTGGTAGAATTGATCTTTGCCTGAAAGAGGAGCTGTTACTCCCCAAACAAATGGGAGTAGAGAGAGGAGAGTCTATATTACAAGAATTTTCTGAGAATAGACATGAGACATTGCCTCTTCAGGGTGAAACAAAGGAATATGGTTTATTATTTCAAATACATACGTTTTAAGCAGGAAGCATTAGCTAAGATAAGCCCAGCCAACAACACACAAAAAATCTTGCTTTTGGAAAATAAACATGAGGCCTATCGATGAAGCAAAAACTTTCATGGAAACTGGAGCTAATTCTGTGAATTCAAACAGCCTGTTCTAACAGCAGCTAGAGGTGCCAATTGTGCTTGGGCTGTGTTCAATATAGTTAAGAGGTTCTTGATGTAAGTGGACACTTGCAAGCCACATGCTCTGTTGTGACATTTTGATGACAACAGCACTGTTTTGGTATCAAGATATACTTGTAAAGGAGAAAACATATTCATTGCAAGCACTTCTAAAAGTATGGCATAGCTTTCAAAACACAGAATGCGTTTTTCCAATGTTAGTAAGATTACAATAACAGGGCTTCTTTTAGGTATCAAATACTAAAAAAAAAATCTACATGTGAAAGCTGAAGGCTAACTCTCATTTGGTGTAGCACCATCAAAGAGTCACTCCTTCTAAAATGTAGAAGCCTGTTGTTCAGAGAACTTGCTTTCCTGGCAGAGTACTTGGCTTAATAAAAGTTAGAGACTGACTTATGCGGCCATATTTTTTTTCTTCAGCATATTATGGGGCTACAAATTTTAAGGTTTCAAATAATGCCCTTTCCCCTCCTCCCCCCACAAGTCTGAGTTTCCAGTGTGACCATTCCCCAGACGGTGCACATTTCACTCATTATGTATGTATATACCCGCCCCCCTCCCCCTCCCACCTGCCTAGTTCAACCTCTTTGGAAAGCAATATGGAGATACCTTAAAGCGATACAAGTGGATCTACCATTTGATCCAGCAATCCCATTACTGGGCATCTACCCAAAAGATCCAATGATGCGCTACAAAAAAGACACCTGCACTTGAATGTTTATAACAGCACAATTCATGTGGCCCTATTTAATTAAAATGACTTAACTTTCTTTATTAACAAGTTTTGAATGTTGTGCTTCCTCTACCACTTGCCTTCTTCTTGTGAGTCTCCTTTCCTGACCTGCCTGGCTCCTTCTCCCACGCTCACCTCCCAGCCTTCTCCTGTGCCTCTGTGTTTCCATAATGCCATGGGTATCTCCGTCTCTCCTGGCACCTACCACATTAAAATACTGTGTTTTTCTCCTCCCTGATCTGTGGGATCCTGGAGGACAAGGTGCATGTAATGGTCATTTTTTGCATCTCCATACTCAGCATGCTGTCTGGTCCATAGTTGGTGCTCCCAAAAGTCTGTTACTTGCCAGGCATGGTGGCTCACGCCTGGAATCCTAGCACTCTGGCAGGCCAAGGCAGGAGGATCACTTAAGGTCCGGAGTTTGAGACCAGCCTGAGCAAGAGCGAGACCCTGTCTCTACTAAAAATAGAAAGAAATTAGCTGGACAACTAAAAATATATAGAAAAAATTAGCCGGGCATGGTGTCGCATGCCTGTAGTTCCAGCTACTCAGAGGCTGAGGCAGAAGGATTGCTTGAGCCCAGGAGTTTGAGGCTGCTGTGAGCCAGGCTGATGCCACAGCACTCTAGCCTGGGTGAGAGAGTGAGACTCTGTCTCAAAAAAAAAAAACAAAAAAAGAAAGTCTGTCACTCTAGTGATGGCCCATTTTTTGCATGCATGACCCCTAACTCTGGAATTAAACAAGACTGAAACAAGATTAAGCAAGACCCCCAAAGATCACCTTCTCCTTAGTTGCATTGTCAAATTTCCTTAAAAGGTAATTAAAGAACCAAAAAATCCTTTCACCCACTGCCCTGGCTAAGTGATGGCCCTGCCCTTGCTGGCCTGCCGCTGTTTTCCCTCTCACCCACTTAATTACAGTCTGAGCTTTGACGCTATTAAAATATCTATGCCCTTCCTCACCCTGGTCAAGAGCTATATCTTTATGGAAGATTTGCAGAAGCCGAAAAGAGAGATACAATGCTATTTTTAAAAATGAGGTTTTAGTAATCACTATTTCTTCCCGCTTTTTAATTTTTTCCCAAAGGCCTGAAATTATAAAATCTTGAAACCATAGTGGCTTGTATTTAGGCAAGGTGGGGTCAATCATATGTTGTCTTAAAATAGCTTTAAATTGCAAGAGTTATTTCTGAACTGGAAAAATTTATTAAGATTATCTTCTGAAAGCTTGCTGGCTGGCTGAGTCCTTTCAGGAAATACAGTGACTCCTTATACTTTATATACCATATAGCCTATATATATATGAGTATTGTATGCTATCTAGAAAACGGCTAGAAAAACTATGATGCTCAAAGAATGCCTCTGAGCTACTAAAATAGATCTTATAGGTCCCTTATTCTGAAATTGATGCTTTTCTACATGGGTGATCCCTTCATGTCTTCACTCAATACATTTTCACTCTTTCTTTACATACTATAATAAAGCTGGTTCTTAAGTAGGCAAAAAGACAGGCACAGCAAGAGGTGACCAGTTAACAGGCCTTAAGGCAAACTAATGAAAAAGAGGCATAGGAATTCCAAAATCCTCTCGATCTTAGATCTTCTAGGGTTAGGGGTACCCATTAATGAACATAAGAGGACTTAGAACTGTTGCCATGTGGGCTGAAGTTGGCCTACGTGGGGGTTTTGTTTGGCTTTTACAGCGTTTTTATTTTATTGAGCTAATATTTAAAAATAAGGATGTTTTCCATTGAAGTACTAATTTTTTGTCTTTTCAAGAGTCACCATACAATCCATCAATACTGGGCTTGCTTATCTACATGAGAACAGTAGCTGAAGCTGAGTGGTGACTGCACCCTTTAGACAGGGCACTTGTCCCCATTTCTTGCAGCTTCCATCACCCACCCTGGGTTTGCCCAGCACCCGCCCCTGGGTGGGTTTACTTGCTCCTGCCTGGTCATGAAGGTAAGTGAGTTTGCCATGAAGAGCTTCCCATCAGGGTACCATTGTTATACCATTTTGAAATGAGAAGCACTTTTATAAAGGTAACTTCCTTCGGCGGGAGATTAGAACGTCCTCACCAAGCAGTCACTGGCTAATCATTTCTGTCTTTTCAGTGACAGGGAGTTCTCTGCTCCACAAGTAGATCTTTCTGCCTTTTTTTTTTCTTTCTAGAATTCATAACTTTCACTTATGTAAAACCCAATGTCTCCCAAAGTATGTTCTGTTGAATCTTTGTTTCAAGGGATATTAAAATTGATGTCACATTTAAAAAAATTCAGAAATCAGTTACATGTATACATATCAGCAAAGATAAATTACCATTTTTTAGTGATGGACTTCTCAGAGCCTGTAGAACACTATTGTGCATTGTTGATCTCCAAGCAGAGAATAAATATGCATTCTTTTTTCATATTTTTGTTACCAAAACCACAAGGGGATTTTGGCCTAGGTCAAGTTGCCCATTGCATGAAGATCCAATTATTGAGAAAATGAGGTTTGCTAAGGAAGCAAGGAATTTTTAAATATGAATGATATCTTGTCAGGAGTACTGGGAGAATCTGCCTCAAATCCATCTCTCTGACTAACAGAGATCCTGAGCTTTTTAAGGAGGGGCCATGTGCTTTGGTCAAGTCATGGTGCAAGTAACAAGGGGTTACGGTGCGTTGGGGACAGGTGAGTCTTGGAGTCAGGAAGTCTGGCCAGTGGCCTTCAGATTCTCATCTCCTTTGTCTTGCAGAAAAGCCACCATTTCTGGGAAACAACTCAAAAGGTCAAGTAATTAGTTAAGGGAGAGGATTATCAAAAACATATAGGGACAATTGAAATTTGTTCATAGAGACAGCTACACATATTTGACCACAAAACCTTCACTATCCTGTGGCACAAGTGTTCTACAGAATAACCTTAGAAAATGAATATAGAAATTCTTAGGGATTTCTAACTTTTACTAGTTTGTCTTCTATTATTCCTGAAAAGTCAGTCATGAGCAAAGTAAAGCAACTTGCCCAAGAACACAGAAATTGTGGCTGTGATGAAATTGGGTTGGAATCTCAGAATTCTATCTTCTAGTAGGATTCAATGGAATGTTTCATAGTGTATCATGTACTGATCAATGCATTTAGGAAAATATTCAGGGATAAATAAACTTACTTAGATCCACAAAAGTGAAGGAAGAAAGTGTTGGTCACCTTAAAAGAGGAAGATTAATGTTAACATAGAAGCAATGATAATAAAAATTCATAGTTATCATAAAAAATGGGAGACATAAGGAGATTAACATGGTAATTAAATGGGGTTTAGCCATATTTTTATAAAGAGCCTTTCACACTGCTTCCTTTAATGTTCATATCTTATATAAACTATACTATATATTATAAGCACATCCTTTATAAAAACCAACCATAGAATGGTTATGGTCTAATTTCTATCTTCTATCAAAATTAGATCCTAATTAACTAGAAATGGAATAGAATAGACCAAAATTCTCCAATATTATTATTAAATTATCATTATTAAAGATAGGCAGTAAAGTTAATGATGTTGTAACAGAGGTAAAGGTCTGAAAAAGGGCAATGAAATGTTTTATAAATTGTCTTTTTAACCATCTCCCCTTCTTGGGAATTAAAACTTGCATTCCTTCCTGAGGCCAGTAGTCAGAAGAGCAGAAGTATTTCTTTGCTGTTTGTTGTCTGTTATGTTAAACCACAAGAGATGGCTCAACAGAATTGTCTGGACAAAGGTCACAAGATCATTGTCACCAGAGATAAGGTCAGGCTAACCCAAGACTGAACCCACCAATTGTAGTTAAGCAACAACAGTCTGAAGCTGTGACATGTGACACCAGTCATGTAGACCCAAGCCCAACTGCCAACCTCCCCCCCTTTAAAAAGCCATGGTTTTCTGCTTAAATGCAGGATGATGGTCTTTGAGACACTAGTCTGCTGATCTCCTCATTTGCCAGAAAATTAATAAATTTCTCTTTCCTTTTCCTCAACCCATTTGTCCTTGTTCTTCATTCTCATTGATTCGGAAAGAAGTACTGAGCTTTCAGTAACAATGTTTCCTTTTGTACCCAGAGTTTAATGTTAGCCTACATATATACAAATGTTTCGGGGCTATCTCAACAATAATAGCTTTGTCATTGTTGCTATTATGTTAGGAATATAGTACAACAATGGTAGAGACTATTTGGAAAGTAAAAAATATAAATTATAAAATTCCACCCCCATTATCATGAATATTACCAACATTTGTGTTTATTTCCTGTCAATATTTCTTTATATTCATTGTGTTTTTTATGGTTATAATCATATTATACTTACAATCTTTTATGGTGGTAAAATACACATATGTTCCTCATTCTCCCTTCATCTCAGCTCCTGACAACCACTGTTGTCTTCCTGATTTTTAATAAGTGAGTTCTTTTAAGAGTTTTTTGAGACAAAAACCTTCTTTCTTCCTATTGGAGGTAATTCTGTTCTCAGAATTTTATAATTTGAGATCACAAAATTGCAAATTTCAAAATGTTGGCCCCCAAATGCAAATAATTATTTATGATGTTTTTGGTGACCCAATTATGCTCATGTATCCAACATGGTTAAAGTTTTATTCATTCACTTGTCCATGGAAGAAAACTTCGTTGCACCATGGCTAAACCTGGATTTCCCTGAGAGCAGAGCAGGAGACAGGTAGTTTATTTGGGAAGTGATCCCAGGAAGCAGGAGGGAAGCTAGGGACTGAAAAAGGAAGGAGGGAAAGACAGTAGGAGGATACATTATGGAGCTGGCCAGTGCTATGGGCGACTATGCTCCAACCCCTGGAGACTCCCAAGAAGCTTTCTGAAGTAGACCTCATAACTGCCCACATTGGCCAAGTGTGGTCCCACAGGCATTAACACCCTGCACTCTGGCTTCTCCATGCTTGTGTGTCCAGGGGGTTCTCACAAGATCACACACTTCTGGCCAGAAGAACCCAAGGACAGGAAGGGAGACGTACATGGCCTAAGCCCGGGTGAGGTACAGACAGATTGCATCTGCATCCAGTGGGTTTAAGTTTGCAGAGAACTGGCTGCTGAGGCAGTAGCTGGAGTAGGAGGTGGGGCTGAGAGGGTATGAAGTGGTGCCTAGGAGGTGTCTCATACACACAGGCACCAAACCAAGCTCTGGACTGGATACAGCATGGTAAGAAAGGGGGGCGTGGGCTCCTTCTCATGGAACTTATAGGCATGGGTATAAGTGGTAGTGAACAGGAGATCAGGAGCAAGCAGGTGCAGAACCATTGTGCTGGATGCTCATGACCCGGGACAGTTATGAATGAGCCATCCAACTGCTTCTAGAGTTGTCACCCAGGCTAGAGTACAGTAGCATCATCATAGTTCACTGCAACCTCCCACTCCTGGGCTCAAGGGATCCTCCTGCTTCAGTCTCCTGAGTAGCTGGGACTAGAGGCATGTGCCACCACTCCTGGCCAATTTTTCTATTCTTTGTAGAGATGGGGTCTCACTCTTGCTTAGGCTGGTCTTGAACTCCTGACCTCAAGCGATCTTCCCACCTCAGCCTTCCAGAGTGGTAGGATTACAGGTGTGAGCCTAGCCCGGCCAACACTATGCCTGGCCAAAATGTTGTAATTTTTAAATACTGGAAGCTCATTTTTGTTTTTAACACTGTCCATGGTAACAAAACAAAAACAGGTCACATGTTTGCAGCTCCTACTCTTGAGTGTCTTTGGAGCCACAGGGTCATTAACAAGGCGTTGTTGTTTGCTCAAAGGCCACACAGGTTTACTGCAGTTTGAAGGGCTTGAAGGAAATTTGCTTTTTGCAGTGCTGACCTTGAAACCACTAGTATATAAAGCTAGCGGGAAAGGACAAGGGCTTAATGAGGAAATCAGCAGGAGAGAAGTGGTCTGGCCACTGGCTCTAGAGCAGTGTGGAGATGAGGGGGAAAGCCCATCAGGACCCAGCTGTGCAGGCCTGGTGCTCTGCTTCAGCAAACACGGCGGGGCTCGTGCAAATGGACCCAAACATTAACTACACTGTGGCTCAAGCAAGGGCATCCTGGAGCGATGTATGAGCAGCATGTGTTCAGCCAAAACATCATCTGGCTGCCGCCAAAGCCATGATAGTCACTCCTTGCATCATTTTAAATTACAGAGCGGTGAGAGAAGGTAAGACTATTTCATTCTTGTCTTTTTTTTTTTTTTTTTTTTTTGAGACAGAGTCTCGCTTTGTTGCCCAGGCTAGAGTGAGTGCCGTGGCGTCAGCCTAGCTCACAGCAACCTCAAACTCCTGGGCTCAAGCAATCCTCCTGCCTCAGCCTCCCAAGTAGCTGGGACTACAGGCATGCACCACCATGCCTGGCTAATTTTTTCTAGATATATTAGTTAGCCAATTAATCTTTCTATTTATAGTAAAGACAGGGTCTCGCTCTTGCTCAGGCTGGTTTCGAACTCCTGACCTCGAGCGATCCGCCCGCCTCGGCCTCCCAGAGTGCTAGGATTACAGGCGTGAGCCACCGCGCCCGGCCTCATTCTTGTCTTTTTGATGTTTTCCAGACCGAGTTTTATCAGACATGATAACACGATTTGAGTGAATATGGACATTTAAAGTCAGTCTCTAAACCAGTAGCACCCCTACCCCGGCTTCCCTATCCAGCTACTCAGACTTATTCTGAAAGATATTTCAAGGATAATCTCAACTGTGTTCATGAAATAGAGCATTTCTGTGAAAGATATTCGCATGGCTGAATTCTCTCTGTTGGCTCATCCTCTTGCATATAGCATTTCCACCGGGGTCCACAGGTCCTCAGTTAACTTTAAAAGTCACTTAAAGGTTTAAGAGGAGAGGTTTCTGTACCATTTGTCAGGGCTGGAGGACAGGTTCTAAGAAGAAAATATAAACTCATATTCCAAAGTGTCCTGTGCAAATCAGGTGGCCAAAAAAACCTGTTTTTGCGACCTCTAGGAGAGATTTAAGATGTAGCTGAGAGGTTGAGAAGAAGGCTAAAGAGATCAAAGGAAGAGGATTAAGGGTTCCTATGGTAAAAGTTCTTGGAGAGCTGTGGCATTTTCCCTTTCTTTTTGTGAGGATAGAGGTGCTTCCCCTCTTCTTAATCCAAGTGAGAAAGGCTTTGAGGGAGTCACTTAAGGAACTTGATTTGTGTCCTCTGATATTCAGAGGACTAGTGTCTGAACTCTCAGGATGGCTGTTCAGGTTGTACACTGCACAATTCTAGAAGGTACTATTCACACAGACAACAGTGTTTACAATCTGTACAACTGTACTTGAAGACCCTGAATCCAAGAGGTAAGCTATCATGTCTGGAGCTACAATTACTTAGTAACAAAGAGGAAAAGGGGCAGGAGGGACTGGGAGCAAGTGGTAGTTTTACCAACAATGAGACAAGGATGTGGGAGTTTTTCAGGTTGCTTGTGCCGGTCCATGTGAGGGAACTGGCCTGGAGCCTTCTTGAAAAGACCCCCACAAAAAGAGCCTTCTAGAGGGTCCATCAAATTGAAAGCCCGAGGGCTGAGTGTTGGCAGTGAAAGTGGGCAGCCATTGGAGCGATTGCCCTTGTCATGGAGACCGCAGTGGGGCCCTCCCGTGGGGAAAAAGACACCTCAAGAGAGTCAACCTTGAACGTACAAAAGTCCAATGAGCACCAATGCCAGATGGCAGAGATACTAACTATGGAAGACTGTGCCCTTTGCAAACCCCCTTGCCCTGGGCCCAACCGTGAAGAGGTACTAGAGAAGCTGCCTAGTGAGGGATTAGAGGCATTAGAAGAGGGAAGATACAAACCATGCCCTCTGTTCCTCTGACTTCCAACCCCTACCCAAGACTTCTTGGCCTGAATCAGGCCTTAGCTTGGGCAAGGTAAAAAGCTTAGAATTTGATTATTACACTAAATTGAAAATTTTAATTGCTAATATAAGACTTAATACCTGAGAGTGACTGGGAGATATGCTCGGGACTTCATATAAGGACAGGAAGGAAAAGGAGCAGCCCATGCAGTGGATAGAAAGGAGGAGAGACTGGGGAGGAGATGATAAAGTTCTTTTTGTACCTTATTGAGCTCCAAAGCTTCAGTAACCGGGCCACATGGGAAATCTTTTTTTTTAAGAGATGACTATTCGTACCTGAAACATTTTAACTTGAGACATATAAATGTACACTCATCCCCAATCTTTTGATGTAGAGTTAAGACCTTTGGTGTCAGCACAGGTGTATGGATTTTTCTTAAATTTACCCATAAAACGTCGACTGTGAATTCTGACTTTGGTTTGGATTGACAATTTTAAGAAACTTTCAAAGCAACCTGAATGTAGTTATAAGTGCATATGATTTCTTTCCTCTTGTCTTTTACAGTTGTCTTACCTACACCCTTTTTTTTTAGAAACTTGGATCTTTTGAAAAGCATTCAATTTAGTGTTTCAAAAGGAAAACCCACACTTTTTAAAAATTTCTTTTTTATTTGTGTATGTTCATGAGGTACAGGTGAAATTTTGCAACATTGATATAATTACATTGTGGTGAAGTCAGAAACCTCAGTGCATCCATCGCTGGAGCAATACACATTGTACCCATCAAGCAATCTCCCATCATCCACCCTGTACCAGCCTTACACTCCTCTGAATCTCTATTATCCATCATTCTACACTCTGTTTCTGTGTATGCTCATTATTTAGCTCCCACTTATAAGTGAGAACATGCAGCATTTGTCTTTCTGTGCCTGAGGTTTTTCACTTAAGATAATGGCCTCCAGTTCCATCCATGTTGCTGCAAAAGACATAATTTCATGCTACACATTTTCTTTATCCAATCTTCTGTTGATGGACACTTAGGTTGATTCTATATCTTTGCTATTGTGAGTAGTGGTGTGACAAACATATGAATACAGGTATCTTTTTTTAAATATTGATTTCTTTTCCTTTGGGTAAATATCCAGTAATGGGATTGCTGGATCAAATGGTAGTTCTAGTTTTAATTCTTTGAGAAATCTCCATAGGCTGCACTATTTACATTCCCACAAATATTGCATGAGAGTTCCCTTTTCTCTGCATCCTTGCCAGCATCTGTTATTTTTTTATCTTTTTAATAATAGCCATTCTGGTAAGCGTAAGAAAATGTCTCATTGTGGCATTAATTTGCATTTCTCTGATGATTATTGATGTTGAACATTTTTTCATTTGCTTGGTGGCCATTTCTTTGCCTTGTTTTGCAAAATGTCTATTCATATCCTTGGTCTGCATTTTGATGGGATTATTTGAGGTTTTTTGTAGAGTTGTTTGAGGCCTTTGTAAATTCAGGATATTAGTCACCTGTCAGATATATGAACAGTCACCTGTTCACTCTGCTGATGATTTATTTTGCTGTGCAGAGCTTTGTACTTTAAGTCCCATTTGTCTATTTTTGTTTTTGTTGCCTGTGCTTTTGAGGTCTCAGTCATGAATTCTTTGCCTAGACTAATGTCTAGAAAGATACTGGTTTTATTCTAGTACTTTCACAGTTTTAGTTCTTACATTCAAGTCATTAATCTATCTTGATTTTTTTATATGGTGAGAAATAGGGGTTCAGTTTCAGTCTTCTGTATATTGCAATCTAATTTTCTAAGCACATTTATTGAAAAGGGTGTCCTTTTCCCAGTGTTCATTCTTGTCAACTTTGTCAAAGATCAGTTGGCTGTAAGTATGTGGCTTTATTTCTAGGTTTTCTATTCTGTTCCATTGATCTATTGTCTTTTTTTATACCAGTACCATGCTGTTTAAGTTACTATAGCGTTGTAGTATCAGTTGAAGTTAGGCAATGTGATGCCTCCAGCTTAGTCGTTTTTCCCCTCAAGATTGCTTTGAATATTCAGGTTTTTTTTTTTTCTTTGATTCCACATAAACCTTAGAATTATCTTTTCTAATTGTGTAAAAAATGATATTGGTGTTTCGATAAGGATTTCATTGCACCTGTAGATTGCTTTGGGCAATATGGTCATTTTAATGTTGTTAATTCCTCCAATACATGAGCATGAGATGTTTTCCGTTTGTTGGTGTCATCTATAATTTTTTTCATCTATGTTTCGTTGTTTTCCTTGTAGATATTATTCACCTCCTTGGTTAAATATATTCCTAGGTATTTTATTTTATTTTGTAGATATTATTATAAATGGGATTGCTTTCTTGATTTTGTCCTTGGCTAGATCATTATTGGTATATAGGAATGGTACTGCTACCTGTACATTCATTTTGTATCCTGAAACTTTACTGAATTCATATACTAAGTATAAGAGTTTTTTCTGGAGTCTTCAGGGTTTTCTATATGTAAAATCATATCATCAGTGAACAAGGATAATTTAACTTCCTCTTTTCCAATTTGGATGCAATTTATTTATTTATTTTTTCATACCTGATTGCTCTGGTGCAGACTTCCACTACTATGTTGAATAAGAGTAGTGAAAGTGGCCATCCTTATCTTGTTTCAGTTTGTAGGGGGGAATGCTTTCAACTTTTCCCCACTAAGTATGGTTTGTCATATATAGTCTTTATTATTTTGAGGTATGTTACTTCTATGCCTAGTTTGTTGAGTTTTTTTTTATCATGAAGGGTACTAAATTTTATCAAATGCTTTTTCTGTGTCTATTAGATGACCATATTGTTTCTGTCCTTAATTCTGTTTATGTGATGTATCACATTTATTGATTTGCATATGTTGTTGAGCTATTCTTATATCTCTGATATAAAACCTACTTGATCATGGGGTCATATCCTTTTAATGTGCCATTGGATTTGATTTACTAGTATTTTGCATCTATGTTCATCAGGGATATTGGTTTTTCTCTGTTGTTTTATACTTGTCTGTTTTTGGTATCAGGGTAATATTGGCCTCAGAGAATGAGTTAGGGAGAATTCCCTCCTTCATGATTTTTTTGGAGGATTGGTATTAGTTCTTCTTTATATATTTGGTAGTATTTGACTGTGAATCCATCTGGTCCTGGGCTTTTTTTTGGTGGGGGGGGGCGGGTATAGATTTTGCATTACTGATTCCATCTTGCTACTCATTATGGTTCTGTTCAGGAGTTTTATTTCTTCCTGGTTCAATCTCAGAAGATTGTATGTTTCCAGGAATTTATCCATTTCCTCTAGATTTTCTAGTTTGTGAGCATATATATGTTCATAATAGTCTCTGATGATCTTTTGCATTTCTGTGGTATCAGTTGTAGTGTCTCCCCTTTTTCATTTCTGATTTTATTTATTTGGATTTTCTCTCTTAATTAGTGTAGCTAATGTTTTATCAATTTTGTTTATGTTTGATGAAGCAAGCAACTTTTTGTTTCATTGATCCTTTGTATTGCTATTTTGGTCTCTATTTCATTTAGGTCTGATCTTTGTTGTTTCTTTGGCTAGCCATGGGTTTGGTTTGTTCTTGCTTTTCTAGTTCCTTGAGGTGTGATGTTAGGTTGTTAATTTGTGACCTTTCTACTCTTTTGATGTAGGCATTTGGACTGTAAAGTTCCCTGTTAGCACTGCTTTTGCTATATCCCACAAGTTTTGGTATGCTGTGTTTTCATTTTCATGTGTTTGAAAAAAATTTTTAATTTCCATCTTAATTTCTTAGTTGATCCACTGATCATTCAGGAGCATGTTGTTTAATTTCAGTCTATATGTATAGTTTCTGAAGTTCATTTTCTTGATTTCTAGCTTTATTCCATTGTGGTCTGGAAAGATATTTGATATAATTTTGATTTTTTAAAATTTGTTAAGACTTGTTTTGTGGCATAATATGTGTTCTGTCTTGGAGAGTATTCCATGTGCTGATGAACGCAATGTACATTCTATAGTTGTTGGGTAGAATGTTCTGTAAATGTCTGTTAAGTCCATTTGTTCTAAAGTCCAATTTAAGTTTAATGTTTCTGTGTTGATTTTTTCTTGATGATCTGTCTAGTGCTGTGAGTGAGATGTTGAAGTCCCCCACTATTATCGTATTGCTGTATATCTCCCTCTCAGTATTTACTATGTGCTATGTCCTGTAATATTTTTTACTGTTTTCAATTTAAAGTATGTTTTATCTGATATAAATATTGATACTTTTGCTTGCTTTTGGTTCCTGTTTGTGTGTAATATCTTTTCAGCCCCTCTACTTTCAGCCTATATGTGTCTTTGTGGTAAGATGAGTTTATTGTCAACTGCATATAGTTGGATCATATTTTTTTAATCCATTGTGCTAATTTATATCTTTTAAGTGGAGCATTTGATCCATTTATGTTCAAGGTTAATATTGATATGTGATGCTTTGTTCCTATTATATTGTTAACTATTTTCTAGTTCTTTTATAAATTATTTTTTTCTTTCTTTTTCTCTATCTTGTTATCTTTGTGGTTTGATGACATTCTGTTTTGTTGCCATTTGATTCCTTTCTCTTCCTCCTTTGACAACCACTCTTTTTGTACTCATATTTTATTGGTTTACATAATACTTAATTAAATTATGTAATTTAGTAACAAGTACTACTGGCATAAACATCAGGGAACCCACCCAACTGATTCTTGGTGAACGCTACTGGAGAATAGCCCATTCAAGGTGCACTTTCTGGGTATCCTAAGCATCATTTGTAGATCTTACACACAGAATGGGGCATACAGGATTTTCTGGTGAGTTGGCAAGTGGATGTCAATCAACTCAAGCTCCACCTTTTTAAGTACAAAGTTTGATATGGCCACCATCGATCAAGTATCTACTGTATGCGAGGCAGGCCACTGGGTACTCTGCATACAAGCATGTTTAGCTTTCACAGATAATACTTTCCTTCACTTTACAGTTGAGGAAACTGAAATTTACAGAAATTAAGTAACTTACTCTAGGTGAAATAGACAATAAATGAATAGTCAGTGCTACTCAAACTCTGACTGCAAACAAATCACTGGGAGATATTATTTAAATGCATATTTTGAGATAGTAAGTCTGGAGTGGGGCCTGAGATTTTACATTTCTAACAAGCTCCCAGATGCTGTTTATGCCACTGGTCTGCAGACCATGCTTTGGGATCCTTGAGATTCTAACATAATTGTTTTGAGATGGAGCTCAGGCATGATTATTTTATTTTATTTTATTTTTTTAGAGCCAGGGTCTTGCTGTGTTGCCCAGGTTGAAGTGCAGTGGCCCGATCATAGCTCACTGTTACCTCAAATTCCTGGGCTCAAGTGATCCTCCACTCTCAGTCTTCCAAGTAGCTGGATAGGTTTGCACCACCATGTTCAGCTAATTTTAAAATTTTTGTAAAAATGGAGTCTTGTTATGTTGCCTACGTTGGTCTTGAATTCTTTGCCTTAAGCAAACGTCTTGTCTCAACCTCTCAAAGTGCTGGGATTACAGATGTGAGCCACTGCACCCAGCCAGGCATGGTTATTTTGTAAAAGCTCTCCAGGCATCTTTTGTTAACAGAGTAGAGATGATGGTAACTGGGACCCCAGTGAGGACAAGAAAATTGGAGAAGTGGATTGATATAGAGATACTTAATTCTGAATACTTGAGCTACAAAAAAAATGTTTTAAAAGTATAATTATAATAGAATTTGAACCACTAAGCAAGTTTATAAAATAAAATATAAAACTCTTCCTCCTTTAACAAGGATTTTTAAAAATAAAATGAAATATAGCTATTTACTACATACTCATGCAACAATTTTTAATTCAGGGATGTGTCATGAACTTCTTTCATAGTTAGTAAATGCTACTACAATCTACTTCATCCTACTTCATCCCTATTGACTGCATTCTGTTCTGCAGCACAGTGAAACCATAATTCATCTCTTCCCTCATAAGTGAACATTAAGCTGGCTCTGATTTTTTTCACTTTTACAGATAATGCTTTGTGTACATATCCATGTGCACATATCCATGGGTATGTATATAAGTCGTTCTCTAGAATAGAATTCTAGATGTGGAATTGCTAGATTATCTAAAAAGCTATTCTCCAGTTGCCCTCCAAGAGATTCACTGAATTACCTTTGCACCATCACAAATAAAAATGCCTCTCTTCCCCAGCACCTTGCAACTACTGGGTATTATCAATCTTTTCGATATTAACCAGTCTAATACATGGAAAATGGTTCTTGGTGATGCTTTAATTTGTGTGTCATGATGAATGTGTGAGGATGAGTATCTTTTACTGTATCTATTAGACTTAAGTATTTCTTCTTTTATGGATTGCCTGTCTATATCCCTTTGCTCTATTAGCTATTTGGTTGCTTATCTTTTTTATGTTTATCTTTTATCTATTATATGCTGCAAATATTTTCCTGTCAGCCTCATTCATTTTTAAATTTGTTTTACAGAAGTGTTCCATATTTCTATAGTCAAGTTTGTCAATTTTCTTTCATAACTTCTGAGTTTTATTTCTTATTTAGGACAAAATTCCTCGTTTCTACATTATAAAATATGTATCCCTGGTTTTTGCATCTGCTACTTACATAGATCTGTCATTTATTAATCCTTATGATCATTACTCCATATGCAAAATACATACTGTATTTTACTTATGACTTGAAGTAGAGCTCTTGCTTTGTTTCTTTTACTTCCAAATACCAATCCCAGCACCATTCATTCAATAGGCCATCATTACTCCTGCATTTGAAATGCCTCTTTTTTTGTACAATCAACCTGACATATACAAAAGTCTTATCTCTTGTTTTTATCTCTTTTTTCCACGACTACCCAAGCTTGTTTTAATTTCTGTAGTTTTATAGAACTTTTGGAAAGACAAGTCTGTCATCATTATTCTTTTTGTTTTCTTTCCTTTTTTTTTTTTTAAAATGTTTTCTTTTTAAAATTCTTCTATTTTTCTTTAGATCGAATTCTCATGTCAGTTTCTAAAGCAAAGTCTCATTGAAATTTTTACTGAAATTGCTTTTTATTGTCCACTAGGGCAAGGAGAATTGACATCTTTGTACTATTGAATGTTCCATGCAGAAACAAGGTCTGTCACTCCATTTATTCAGATAAGCATGCTATATAGTCTTCACAAACATAGATCTTGCACATTTCTTGTTAGGTTTACTCCTGGATGAATGTATAAATCATTCTAATTGATTATTCCCAATATATGACATCTACTGATTTAAATGTATTTCTCTTCTAATTAAGCAGCTTACCAGACTCTCACGAGGTTGAATAATTTTGTTGATTGTCTTTGGAGCTAGAGAGCTTTGGTTTGGCAAAATTCATTTTTGAAGTTTTTCTCTCTTCAACTACAAAACTAATAACTACTCAGTAGAGAAAATTAGAAAAGTAGAAAAATAATTACCCCAACAACCAATAACAGGTATTATTACCATTTTATTTACATCAGTTTTCATTCTTTTTATATTAGGATAGCTTCTTCTATATAATTGTAATCAAACGGTATAATTAACTGGGTGTGCTTTTTAAAAGAGTAAATGCATGCAACAAGCAAAACTTTTGCTGGGGGTTTGTTTGTTTTCTAAGGAGCTGTGTGCTTCTCAGTAATGTGAAGAAATGCTAATGTAATTTGTGCTCCTGAGAGTTACCGAGTTCAGTTCAGTCCCTTCTTTCTCTGCAGGCCTGGCTTGGTGGCATTTATACCGCCCAATTATAGTTCATGTAAGGAAGCTCTCTCTCCTCACACCACACATAGCAGCTGACCTCACTGCACACTCAGCCATATTCCATTTCAGGTCTCGACCGGAATCGCTCTGACAGCCCAGGTGACGTGGAGGTTGCAAGGGGTTTATAATTTACGAGGCTGCATAGATCACAATCCACCTAGTTGAGATTTCCTAAGAAAATGATCAAAAACCGTTTTCATACGCCTCTCGTTTACACAAATGCGTATATATATGGCTTGGGTTTGGATGGGTTGATTTATTTTCTTCTTCTGTATTACTTTAAATTTGGTTTCCTCGCTTGTTTATTTCCTCCCCTCCACTGATGCTATATGTATTATTCAAAATAGTTCAGAATTCATTCATTCGTTTGACAACTATTTATTCTTCCTTAATCAAGGCACTTCTAGGTGCCTTGTTATCTACATGGATTCCTTTTTCATTCTATCAGCTCTCTACTCGTTCACCTCAACAAAGAGGATTTCCTTGCCCTGCTTATATAAAATAGGAACTTCCTGCTCTAATTCCCTTTACGCAGGGCCAGGCAAGAGTATAAATGGAGGCTCATGTATCCTATGTCCAGATTTTAAATTCCCAGTAGGGTTTCATGCACACACATGTTAATGCTTCAGTCAGCTTGTCCCAGTTTCCTGGCAAACATCTTCAAAAAGCTGCCTTTGACCTCCCTCTGGTGCAGGTGCAGGTGCAGCTGCGGTAGGCTTCCTTTTGGGAAGAATAAGGATGACCAGGCCTTGTCTTTGAGCAGGTAATTCCATGATCCCGGGCAACTCAGAGTATAATTTTGGGGAGTGCTATGAGCTACAGATGGGCATTTCCCATTGGTGCTCAGAATTCCAGCCCCATGATGGGGAGGTCATGGCTATAAGAGGCAAGTGCGGGGCCCAGGGCCTCTCTTGCCTAGGTCTAAGGATCTTACTACCCCTTGGTTGTTTTCCCCTTAGTTGATTATTTCTCTTACTCTGCTTAATAGTTTTCTTTTCTTTTTGAGACAGAGTCTCACTTTGTTGCCTAGGAGTCTCACTTTGTTGCCCAGGCTACAGTGAGTGCCGTGGCGTCAGCCTAGCTCACAGCAACCTCAAACTCCTGGGCTCAAGCGATCCTGCTGCCTCAGCCTCCCGAGTAGCTGGGACTACAGGCATATGCCACCATGCCCAGCTAATTTTTTCTATATATATTAATTGGCCAATTAATTTCTTTCTATTTATAGTAGAGACGGGGGTCTCACTCTTGCTCTGGCTGGTCTCGAACTCCTGAGCTTGAGCAATCTGCCCGCCTCGGCCTCCCAGAGTGCTAGGATTATAGGAGTGAGACTCCGTGCCCGGCCAGCTTAACAGTTTTCCATTGTGCTTATCCCTCTCTCTTTGTTTACGCATTTATTTCTTATCTGTCTCTTATGAAAGCAAGCTCCATGAGGGGAAGAACTTTATTTTGTTCACTGTTTTATTTGCAGCATCTAGAAGCGCCTTGATTAAGGAAGAATAAATACTTGTCAAACGAATGAATGAATTTTGAACTATTTTGAATAACACATATAGCATCAGTGGAGGGGATCACACAGAAATTGTATGAGTCTAAGAATTTACTCATTTTTGTGAGGAAGCAACAGACAGAACTGTGCGTTGTACTTCCTACTTCTCTGCATCTGTCATTCCTTAGTTAATGCTGCCATTTCTATGTAACATTAACTGGTAAGGTTGTAAGAATTAAACAAGATAGCCTTATGGGTCTAAACTGATTTTTTTCTAATTGTCCCAATTCATTTACTAAAAAATTCAAGCTTTTCCACCTATTGGAAATGCTTCTTCATCAACATATATTAAATTGGGCTGGGCTCACCCTTATAATCCCAGCACTTTGGGAGGCCAAGGCAGGAGGATCATTTGAGGCTAGAAATTTGAGATCAGCCTGGGCAATATAGTGAGACTCCATCTCTACAAAAAAAGAAAAAGAAAAACTAACCAGGCGTGGTGGCATGTACCTGTAGTCCCAGCTACTCAGGAGGCTGAGGCAGGAAGCTCTCTTGAGCCCAGGAATTCAAGGCTTCAGTGAGCTGTGATTATGCCACTGCACTTGAGCCTGGGCAACAGAGCAAGACCCCTTCTCTAAAAAAAATAATAATAATAACAATAAGTAATTAATCAATAAATTTACTTAAATTGATTCTTGTTCTATTGATTGATTCTTGCTCTATTGATTTATTTATCTACTCCTGAGCCTAATATCACACCGTTTTAATTGTTATAGTTTTAGAGTGTGTTCTGGTATCTGGGAGGACAATTGACACCTCACTGTTTTTATTTGTAAAAGTTCCTTTGTCCGTTATTGTTAATTTTACCTTCCATGGTGAACTTTACAACCATCTTGAAAAATTCCATAAGATGACCCCCTAATAATTCTGATTGGCGTTTTATTTACTTCACTGATTACTTGGCAAAGTATTGACATTTTGGAATATTGAGTCAGCCAATGCTTTTATTAAGGTCTTCTTTTTGTTCTTCAATAAAGTCTCATAATTTTTTAGAAATACAGTGATTGTGCATTTCCTTTTGGTGTTATTTTGTGGCTTTTTCTTTTTTATCATATCTTTCCTTTCCATTCCTTTATCTAGTTGATTATTGGTGGTGTAGTAAATATGTCTAACTTCCTCCCAATATCTATTCATCTCTTTTTCTTTTCACCCTTCCTTTTCCTTTCCAACCCCGTCTCTACTAAAAAAAATAGAAAAAAAGTTGGCCAGACAACTAAAAATATAAAAAAAGAAAAAAAAATTTAGCTGGGTGTAGTGGTGTACACTACTCGGGAGGCTGAGGCAGGAGGATCGCTTGAGCCCAGGAATTTGAGGTTGCTGTGAGCTAGGCTGATGCCATGGCACTCTGGCCTGAGCAACAAAATGAGACTCTGTCTCAAAGAAAAAAAAAGTAAATAAATAAAAGCATGTTTTCGTGTATCATGTAAAAAGTCTTTAAAATTAAAAGAACTGCTCAAATGCATATTATCTTCTTAACTTGACTAAACATTTTCCTAGTGATCTTTCCATATCGACATTTGTTATCACCAAATTAAAGAAGAAATTGTTTTGTTTATTTCTCAGTCATTCTAAGCTGCTGTTTGAATTATGGGGGGGACTTAAAAGAATCCTGATACTGAGGCCTCAACTAGACTAATTATATCAGGATCTCTAGGTGTCAGACACAGGGATGGGTATATTTTAAAGCTGCCTGAGTGATTCCAAGGCACAGAATTGTTAAAAATATAATAAAATGACCAAATGTAAATGAAATGCAGAATATTTTTATTGACAATAGTCTATGTAATATTCTGGCAATATTTACTAATTGACATTGGAAGTCCCTAATATGTAAATTGAATACTATTCTAAATGTATATTTATAGGTCAGTATCCTTGGGAATTATGCATTTGCAGATTAAAGGGAAGAGAAATTTATATTTTCAGACTAGTTCAAGAGAACCTATATAACCCATACTGTAGCTGAACTATTTGTTTTAATAGAAAAAATATTAGGCAGAATTGAATTCAAGAAGTGGTTTATATTCTTGAATGCTGGTGATGAAGTATTAATAAAAACAGTTTTAACTAGAACACAAAGGGGTACATGGAGAGAAGGATTTTTTCAAAGTTCCTCACTATAAAATAACTTTCCCAGTCTTTGTAAGGAACATCTTACACACATCTAAGGTGTGATGTATGCGACATGATCATCAGCACTGGGAAGTCCAGGATATTAAATCCAGTTTGTTCAACTGACATTTAGATGAACTTGGGTAGATGTCTAAACACTCCGAGCCTTAGTATCTTCAAATATTAAATGGGGACAACAAATCCTGAAGGGTTCTTTTAAAGGATACATGGTCCTTAGTAGGTCCCTGATGAACATTTCCATAAAATGTTGATAGCACTCACTGCTTCTTATCTTTTTATAAACCTTATAACATTGTCCTTTTCATTGCCACAGGGATATCTCCAGAACTATTTGCCAGCCCTGAAGAATTGCTTAGTCAAGAAGGAAGAAAGAAATGATTTTGGTGATTGCTGTTGACCTCAGCTAGGGTTACATTCAGGTGAGGCTGAGGAGGTGTCATGCAACCGGACTTCCATATGCGCGGCCTCTTTGAAAAGTCAAGTTACACATGTGTGTGATGCATTTTCTTTGTAAAAATTTTTAATAACTCTTTTAAAGAATATAGACATGCTTTACTTTCTCTGATTATTTTTTTCTGACCAGAATTCATGCCTAGAGTAGCTTTTCTCTATGATGCAAAAAAGAAGAGACATTCTGTGTCTAGCAGAAAACTATCAAGTATTGGCAACTCACGCCTAAGACCGTAAAAGCTGGACAGATTTGAGGACAGTTTGTGCCATCTCAAAGCCGTGACAAATTTGCCTCTAAATTCAAAGCAGAATGAGGTACAAAGGATCTTCTTAATTTGTATTTGTACTTAAGACTTATAGGAAGACAGAAAAAGTTGGAGAATCTCTTAGTGATTGAATGAAAGTAATTCTGGTATTTTCCTGCAATTTGATTCTGGAATGCAATAACTCATGCATAACTTTGTCCAAATTTATAAACCTAGTTAGCTGTGCTGGCATGAATGAGCAGTTGGGACAGAGTCTATACGGGCCCACAAAGCCTAAAATATTTACTCTCCAGTCCTTTACAGAAACAGTTTGCTGACCCCTGGTCTAGAAGGTCATGTAGGCATCTCTGAGAGAAAAAGTGACAATTTCTGAGAGCCTAAAATGTCCTAGCACTGCCACAGACCCTTGCCCACTCATCACTGCATTTAGCCCAACAAGCCTACAGGATGAAAGGTATTTTCCTCATTTTCACAGGAAGAAGAATTGGTTCCCAGGACTTAGTCAAGCCTGCATGGCTAGTGAGTAATAAAGCTTCCAGTCCAAGTCAGTCTGACTCTAGAGTCCTTTTATGTCTTTCAACAATATTTCTTGCTTCTGGGTGTGCATTGTCAACAAAGAGTCCAATTTGGGGGTTAAAGTAGAATGAGATGTGGTTCACGGCAAAGAACACTAATAACAAGCAGTCAAACAAAGGGAGCCACGAAGAATAGAAGGCAGGGTCCTGGACTGATGTTAGACATAAGGATATTGGCATCCGGGTGAAGCAGGAGGCAATAAATAGAATGTGAGTTCAGAGGCCCAGGGGTGAAAGCAGGCTGGGCTGGGAGGCAGAGGAGGACACATTTGGAGTTCTGGGTGCTCCAGCTCTACCTAGATGGGCCATCACAATGATCTGTGCGTTCCCAGACGTTCAAAGGGTCCTTCCATTATTAGCCCACTAAGGGCTAACTGACATGTCAGGAATTCCATTCTGATAGCTGCATAAAAACAGTTTCTTGACCATAACTCTACATTTTCCAATCATCTTTCTTGATTTCACGATACGGCAACTTGTTCATCTTGGCATCAGTGGAGATCTGCACCTTAGTGACGTCACCATGAATTTCGGGTCGGAAACTGAACTTTAGAGTCTGAGGAATGGTATTTTCATCAGTTTATCTAGTGGTGATCAGGATTTATAGGCCAGATTCATATTAATACAAGTCAACTGACTGATTAATCCTACTGGATATTTATTGCAGCGAGGAACGGAATGCTCGTGCCTATCAATTATGAAAGAGACCCCCCCACACACACACCCCATCCTCTGGACATTATTTCTAGTTTGCATTCTCGAGACTGCATGTAGACTCCCACCCTTCTATAACACCTGCACCCTGAATATTATTCTACAATGCTCTATGGATGACAACTCTGGATTCAGGTTCTGGGTTTATATTCTTCTTTCTTTACTTTTAAGCCCTATAACTTGGGCAAGTTACTATCTCTCTTTTATTTTTTATTTATTTATTTTTTTAAGAGACAGGGTCTCACTCTGTCATTCAGGCTGGAGTGCAGTGGTACGATCATAGCTCGCTGCAGCCTTGAATTCCTGGGCTCCAGAAATCCTCCTGCCTCAGCCTCCCGAGTAGCTGGGACAGCAGGTTTGTACCGCCATACCCGGCTAATTGTTCATATGTTTTGCAGTGATGGGCTCTCACTGTGTTGCCCAGGCTGGTCTCAAACTCCTGGCCTCAAGCAATCCTCCCACCTTGGCCTCACAAAGAGCCACTGCACCTGGCCCTACTTAACTCTTTAAGCTTTGGTTTCCTCATTGTAAAATGGGGATAATACCGTGTTTCCCCGACAATAAGACAGGGTCTTATATTTAGTTTTCCTCAAGAAGACACCTAGAGCTTATTTTCAGGGGATGTGTTATTATTTTTTTAAGTATGGCACAGCAATCTACACTTATCCAAATATAGTTAAGTCATCTTCTTCTGGAACATCATCATAACTCTCCAAATCCCCAATCCATCCTGAATTTCTTGCGACTCTATTTCCTTTAGAACCATTGGCCCCAATCTCTCATGTCGAGCAATAGAGCTCTCATGGGGCAGATGAGAAGGTCTGCTCGTCTTCTTTACCGCTCCATGAGGAAATGCAGGGGTTGTGCAGATACTCTGCGTAGCCACGCCCATCACTAGGTCTTATTTTCAGGGTAGGGCTTATATTGTGCAAATGCTGAGAAATCCTGCTAGGGCTTATTTTATGGGTAGGTCTTATTTTCTGGGAAACATGGTAATAGTAACTACTGCTCATAATTACTATGAGGCTTAAATAAGAAGATACCTGAAAACAATGCTTAACACAAAGCCTGGTATATAGTAAACACTTCGCAATGTTACCTTTATTTATTTGCATATGTATTCATCTCTTAAAGGAGACAAGAGGACCCCTCTCCTCAAGCTTTGTATTATCAGCAGCATTAGAAGTTGTCCCTTGGGATATGATAATCTCTGATTGTGACTATTTACTACAATAAACCACTCATAAACCTTTGAAAATGGAGCTAAATGTTTTTGAACTTGTCTCAAAATTATAGAGTGTCTCCTTTGTGTCTGGAGGTACATACATGCTTATCTCCCATCTAGATAAATAATAGCAACTACCTAATTTTTGAGCACCTAGGGGAAGTCATTTTCCACGTATTATCTCTAATCCCCACAACAGTTCTGCAAATTGATTGCTATAATGCCCCATGTCTCATGTGTGAAAAATAAACGTACAGATTAGAGGCTATATACTAAAAAAAGCTAACAACTTTTAGGGGTTGAGATTATGGGCATTTTTTTTTTTACTATTTTTTTTACATTTTCTGTATTATCTATTTTATAATAAACATATCATTTTTATGATCGGAAAAATAAAAAGCTGTTAACAATATAAAAATAATGACTTGCCCAGGTCACAACCAGCAAGCGGTGTAGGTTCATTTTGAATCTGTCTCTAGTAGTAAAGCCCATGTTCATTCTTTCCATCCCGAATTCAGTAACTATTTTTTGGCTGTCTCTGGTGCCACATGCCAGGCTCTGTCCTGGGGTGAGAGGAAGCAATGAATAAAACAGGCAGGGACATCTGCTCTCCTGAACAGAATGCGGGGGATAGAAAAACAGTAAGTAATAAACAAACACTCCCTTACCTTACCCCACCCTTGCCATCCACCCTTCCCCTCTGTCCCCCACCCAGTGGTGTGTGAACGTGAGGTCTTGCTCTGAGAGTGAGATCCAGAGGGCAAAGGCTTTTCCTAGAAGTGACGTTTGAACTGAGCAATGAGTGACAAGGAGCCATGCTGAAAGAAGTATTGCATGGAGTCCTCTTGCGCAGTGGGTGGTTCTCATTTATCAGATGGTGGTCTAGACTATGCAGAAAAATAAGACGGAGCAAGGGGGATTAAGGAAACACAGGGGGCGTAGGATTTACCCAGGCCTATGGCTGACAGTGACAGCAGCATGGGATCCAATTTGTTTAACATGGAATGTCCAACAAAGTAGTAGTTTGCATTGTACAAAATGCTTTCATGGCTGTCGTGTGACCAACAACAGCAAAAGTATGATGTTCAACATTTTTTTTTTTTTCATTTATCTGCAATGAGCTTAAAAATGCTTTTGAAGAATCTGGTGGATTCTAAATACATTTTAAATAAATTAGTTACATGTGTACTATTCACATCTTCTTTGGGTCTCCCTTGTATTACAAATAAAATCTAAATGCCAAGATCAAAATGAATAGTCCATTCAACTCAACAAGGTGACTGTCACACTAAGAGCAGAACCTAAGTTCTGAATTAATGTGTATTAAGGAGGGCCAAACCAAGAAATGCCAGGTATTAGAAAACTTGGGTAGGCACACTCAATAGTCCAGCTCCAAGCTTTCTCCTAAGTCTCTTATGCTACTGAATAAATCTTGCTCTATTACACAACATTTATGACTTTTTTCAGTCCACGTAAAAGGATATATGGGGAAAAATGTTGATTAATTGAAAAACAAACAAACAAAAAGACTAAAGTATGCCTTACTTGCAGAGCAGGCATCATTTAAGGTAAACATTGTATTGGCCCATACTCATTTACAAGGTTCAAATTTGAATATTTTGGTGTGCATTATTTTCAAATTTGCATTTGCAGATACACACAGAATCTGGGTTTTTATTCCTGGCAAACATATAATATATAAAATTCTTCCATAAACATACACGCTCACATGATTTTTACATTTTGAGCATGGCTTGCCTTCCTAACTCCAACTCACAGTAATTTAAGTGATATCCAAACTGTTTTCATTTGTCCATAGAAACCACACAATGAATGTGACTAGCCTTTGAGGAACCAGATGTCCACATGATGGCAGTGACATGATGTAAAAATACACCAACATGTACATAGAGTTGTACATATATGATTGAGAGATGATCAAGCTTATAGAAAAGATCTTTTTCAATGGAACTTGTCTGATCTTTTAATTGACACCAGACATTAAAATTACAGTATCACCAAGCCATTGTCACTTGGAAGTTTGAGCCTGAAAATACTCCAAAATGTGTACTTTAATCCCAGCATGTTCTTAACAAAGTCATAAAGGAAAATCCTAGGTGTTTCATGTGCTTAAGCAAAATAATAAGCTTCCAGAAGAATTTTATCCTGGTAAAAATGATTTCAGTTTCTTGGTAGTAAGAAAAATTCTTTAGCAGCACATATCACTAGCTCATTTCCATATACAAAACCTTTAGGGGTGGTTATGGAGATTTCCTTATCTGTGAATTGTCAAATAATTCTCCCCACTTTCTTTAGTATTCAAATTACTTGAACCATCTAATTGAAATATCAAAAAGCACTTCCTTTACCCTAGTTACTCTCTACCCCCCTACATCCTAGAGGAAGAAAATATTCCAATATTTATGTGTTTTGAGGCTATTGAGGACTACCTGTATTGTATTAAAATTAACTTCCATGCTGAATTTTCCAGTGCCTCACACTTTGTCACTTCTTGCCCAGTGGCTGGCTCTCTCTTGGAAGTGCCACCAGAAAGACAACGAGTCCTAGTAAACTCCATGTTCCCCTCCAGTCAAAGGATACTTGTGCAGTCCACCCTACCAAACGGTGGGCGTGTAGGGTGTACCTCTACCGCCACTCTCAGCCCCACATCTCTCTCGATTCTTCTGTCCCTTGCTCAGCTGGAGAGATCTATTGAAATTGAGGAAAAAGAAGCACAACTTCCTTTCTTCCCAGGGTTTGGGGACAGGGGACCATCTTCCCCTGCTACTTGGTTGTCTTCTTACGATGACTGGGGTAGGGGCAGGGGGTGGAGTTGGGCACAGAAGAGCTGGTTCTTGGAGTGTTATTTCTCCATCCATCTGTGGCTGGTTCCAGCTGCCGGACATAGGATACAGCTGTACCTATTTTCTTCCTCTTTGAGCCTTAGCAAAATTCCCCGCAACAAGAAAAAGCATTTATTTACCTGATATCTTATTACTCTGGTGTACTAGCTATCACTCTAGGAGTTTTGCAGGGAGAGATCTGAGGTGTGAGGAGGCGTTTGTGAGCCATTCGGCTGTGGAAAGTAAATGCCTTTCCAATGTGGCTACAATCACACAGGGACTGATGCCAGGAGTAAACTTGGGACATGAGCGTGGGCCCCTGCCCTTGCTCCGGGGGAAATGAGCTGAAATGTCTGCAAACAGCAGCTGAAAATATTCAAAGTCTAAAGGAGGCTTTTGCCATCTGGAAGCGAGCCAACCTCAATGCATGGCTTTGCACCTGTTTATCTGAAGAATCTTAAAATGATAATCCCAAGAGGGCAGAAATATTTCTATAGTTGAATAAGTCAGAAATCGCATGTGGTTTCTTTTGTTCTTTTCCTTCAAGCCAGTTAAGCAAGCTTCACTTTCCTCTTGCTTCGGTTATAAGGGGTCTCATTTAATTCATTAGTGCAACTTCACGTGGCTGGTGGCTTCATAAGTGGTGATCTCAGCTTCAGATTTGCGCATCTAACAACACTGCATGGCGCTTACTCAGACCTGTACCCTACAAAAACAGCAGTGAGGGTCATCGTGGGACTGAGTACATCCCCTACGAATAGACACCATGACAGACTCTAGGACAATCCTTTGAATCTGTGCCTTTGCTGTCCAGCAAATGAAATTTTCAGTTGGGAGAGCTGAGCCGCATAGCTGGGCAGCGCCTGACAAGGGCAAGACATTCCCAGCCTCATCCTGGCTATCTCCTGTGAATTTCTGGAATAGTACAAATTGAGAACGCAAACTATTTTCTCACAGCTGGCACTGAGCTAAGGCATCTTCATTCGTTGCAAATGGTCCGCCAAGGCTAAAAAAAGAATTCGTTTCATCGGTGGCTTAGATGACTGATGAAGTAGGTTCCAACTTAAGCTGTCTAAAACAACCATGCTGAAAATTAACCAAATAGCTGTGTTACTTTAAAATGGTGCCTGAAACACCATAAGCAATCAATAACTATATGCCGCATGGAAGAATAAAGCTGTCTTAACCCATGTTTATGAGATGAGCCGGGAGACATAAGGAGACTGGAAGGGCTAGTGGACTGAACGCTTGTGATCTGAGGGTCTGCTTGTACCAGCCCTTTTGACCCCAGCATCCATGCAGTTCCTCTAACACCCAACAGTGATTCTAGATGACTCCCTCTCTCCCCCTACCCTACAACCTTTCAGCAAGTCCTGCTAGGTCCACCTCCAAAATAGAACCAACTTTGCCCACTTTTTCCATCTCCACTGCCAGCCACAGGCGACTCCAGTAGCTCCTAACTGATCTCCTTGCATCCACTCACACCCATCAGCAACTGCATAGAAAGTTCCACGTTACTTCCCCACTTACCACCCTCCAGCAGATTTCCGTTGTCAGCGTCTATACCCTTCATGATCTGCGTCCTTCTCTCCCCTCTCCTTGGGCCTTCTCCTCCCTTGCCCAATACACTCCAGACACATTGGCCGGTGTTTTGTTCCTCAAACATGCATTGTGGCCTTTGCACTTCCTGTTTCTTGGCCATGAATATTCCTTGCACAGCTTGCTGCTACTTCTCTCTCAGGTCACAGCTCAAATGTCATCTCCTTAGAGATGCCCTTGCCAGCCTCCTTCATCACTACTCAGTCGCCCTTCATCAAGTTACCATGTTGTACTCCCTGCAGAGTGGTTGGTTACCACAACCTGGATTCTCTGTTCATTCGTGTACTGTCTCCTTCTAACAGAATCTGGGACCCAGTCTGTCTTCTAAGCCTCTGTAACCCTAGCACCTACTCTTTTCTCAACTAACAGTTGTTGAGCGAATTAAGTGGATGATGCTTTCCTCCTGCCATTTCCTTTTATTTGGATTGTGATCCCCCAAAATTCAGAAAGGTGTACCACGTGGCACTTGCTAGGAAACTTGAGATCGTTGTTCCCATCGTTTCACTTTGGGATGGGGAAGTAGAGGCTGGAGTTCCAAGTCACTTGCCCAGCGTCACTCAGCTCGTCAAGGGCAGAGTCCGGAATAAAGCCAGGTCTCATGATTCCGTCTGGCCCCCACTCTGCAAAAATTATGAACAGAGAGCCAGGCTCCAAAACAATTGGATTTTGTGGCTGAGTGAACAGTAAAAAGGAACGTATGATGAAAGGTGTAAGGAGAGTCTGAGAAAAAAAATTATAAGATCTCTTAAAACAACAGAGGTGGGTGAAAAGATCCTGTGATGAGTAAGGGAAATGGTGGAAGCAGGGGAGTAGCCATTACTGTCAGCAGAGGAGGGAAGGAGAGGATCCAGTGGGTTCTACACCAGGGACCTTGTGACAGGCACTGTTGGGACAGCAGAGATGGGAAGCACTGAGCAGACTTTCAGGTGCAGGAGGGGGGCACCCCTTGTCTATATGTTCCGGCAAGTGTACAGCAAGTGTAACAGCGACTGACCAGGGAAAGAACCAAGGGGCACACAGAGAGTTGGAGAATCAGCCTTTATTCCGCCAGCAGGCTCAGAGGGGCTCTGAGCCCCGCTTCCTTGTTCTCCTCCAGTTTTATACCCTTGGTGGGATTCAAAAAGCATCCAATCAGCAACAAGCTTTAACATCCAATCAGCAACAAGCTTTACATCCAATCAGCAACAAGCTTTACATCCAATCAGCAACAAGCTTTACATCCAATCAGCAACAAGGTTTAATGTCCAATCAGCAACAAACTTCACATCCAATCAGTAGTGAGTTCAGCCATGGGGCCCCAGGGTGAGGGATTTTCTCTATCATATAGACATAAACGTCCACCTCCTAAATGCTGCTCTGAGCAAACGCACACTTTTATGGGGTTGGATTCAGCCCTGACAGTCAGTTAGAGAGTCTTGACATAGATCCTCAGAATTCGGGTCGATCTTGGGTTATACCAAATCTATAGTGAACTTAGATCACGGTCCAGTGCTAAGCAGGAGAGACTTCTAAATCGAAGTCATCTCCTCTGTCTCCCAAAGTCATGCCCCAGACTTGGCAAGTGCGTGCTGATTGAGGCAGAAAGGAACTCAGGCAATGGTGGGGAGAAGAGCAGGCCACTTGGTGGCTAGTTCTGTGTACCATGGGCTGTCCATGCACATCTGTGCACACATACGTCCTTCTCCTCCATATGGGCTCTGGGCTGTCACAGATGATGTCTGGGCCCCAAAGACTGTCAAACAGGCTAGAAGGAGGTCATCGTTGGTCTCTGGAGTAGAATCCCAAAATCTGTGATTAAATTAGGAAGGAAATCTAAGATTAGGTTGGAGAACAAGGTCAATGGAAAAAGTCAGAAACAACGGTTCTCAGGCATTAATGTCATGGATGGGTACAATAAGAGGAATCAAAAAGATAGAATGTAATTAAAGAAAGAACGCTGCTTTACAGGAAAGGATCTTTGGAAGGTGAAAAGATGACTCCTTTCTCAGGATTCCATAGATCAATCTGCTTTAGTAAGTTTTCCCTTATTCTCCCATGTAATAAACTGCGGGGGACATTCCGGATAAAAATAAAACACAACCAACCAAACAGAAAACCTACACAAGGGGCCCATTGTAGCAGCACTTGCTTACTTTGCAGGCCAACCTGCTAGGACCCTGGAGGAATTTCCTGTAGAATAGCATCACAAGATCCTGAGACCTGGCTTAAGTTATGGTTGGAAAAATGTTTGGAGCACAATAGAACTTCCTTTAACTTACTGCACTGGTTGCCAATGATTACTGCGGTTAGTTAAATTTCAATTCAATTAATAGAAGATGAATGTCTTTAATAAACTAGGGAGCAGGGTGAAAAGTTAAAGTGTAATTGATTGCTTTGTGACCTCCTACAAATGTTCCTCTCCTGCCCTACTCCCTTAAATAATGCAAACTGGAGAATGCGCCAGGGCAAAAGGGTAAAATTCATGCTACCTATGTAGAATTTAACTTTTTTTTTTTTTTTTTTAACTGAGAAAGACATTAAATGGCATATAAAAACACCATGACAAGTCAAGAGAGATCATGGAATAAAAGAAAAGCCTTATATATCCCTTAAATGGTACTTTTCTCTTTGAACAAGGGGACTTGCGTTCTTGTTTTGCTCTGGGCCCCACAAATTATGCAGCTGGGCCCCTCTCTGCATCTTCCTCTCCATCCTCACTGCCACCTCCTCTGTGCCAGGCCCCAATCTGCCTTGGGGACAGGCTCAACAGCCCCTTCACCATCTCTCTGTCTCCCAGCTTCCACCCCAGTGCGTTCTCCAGTTTGCAAAAGTAATCTTTAAACATGCGAAGTCTCCTGGTGTCTTCTCTGCTTTGTGCAAACTGTATAATAAAGTTTCAGCCACCTGCCCTCTAGCCTAGCAAGTCCTTGTGATATCCGGCCTCCACCTGGCTCGAGCTCTGTCATTTCCCCACGTCTTGTGTGCCCCACTCATGGAAGGCTTCTCTCCATGCCCCTGCATTCTGGGCTCTCCCAATGCTGGGTCCCAGCATCTGGGCACCCGGCTCCTTCCTCTGCCTTGTATGCGCTCACACCACGCCATTGATTCCTCAACAGGAGCTCACCTTTCCCATCTCAGCTCAGGTGACCTTACCCAGAATGCCTTCTCAGATTGCTCCAGGTGAAGTTAGGCACCTGCCCCTTCCCTCTTCCGTGCTGGCCCGTTGTGTATTTCCATTGTAGCATATATATATATATTACATTGTAGGATTGATTTTTTTTTTTTTTGGCATTTCTTTCTCATTCTGAATCTATGAGCAACTCCAAGGAAAATTCTATTTTTTCTTCATAGTTGTTAATTTATTTATTTCAGTAATTGTTGGGTGCCTCCTATGTCCCAGGCATTTTTAGGCGGAGAACAATAAAACGTACATATTGTCTCTGAGTTGACAAAGCTACAATTCAGTTGTGGAGGAAGGTTTGAGAAGAGAAGGCAGCAGCCTGCATGTTTAACTGAGAGAGGTGCTTGGAAGGGAGCTTCTCGAAGGAAGCAGAGACGGAATCCTAGGGAAGGGGTGGAGGAGCAGAGAGCTGGGGACAAGCAGGAGTCCACCCCACAGAGCCTGGGAGGGGTTCCGGGAGGCAGGAATAGCATCTCTAAAGGTTACATGGGGGGAGGACAGCTTGGAGGAATTACAAGGTGACCTGTGAGCAGAGAGCCTGATGGGATAGAGTGGGAAATGAGGTCAGAGACGTAGGTGGGGCTGGGTTCTGTGCGACATAAACCCAAGGAGTAAAGAAAAACAGACCAAGCAGAACGTAAGCATACTTCCCAGTGGTCAAAGTCACATGCATCCGGATAATACTAGCAAGGGTGAGAGTGTGGGAAACCAGTGCTCCTACAGAAAGCTAGCCGGGAACACCTTTTCTGAGCACAGTGGCAATATGTATTATAATCCTTCCAATAATACCCTTTGACATAACAGTTCCACTTCTGGGAACTTACATTAAGGAAACAATCAGAAGAGGGCACTAGGATAGTGTCGTTTAGATGTTGCACGAAAGAGAATGCCACAAATGGGAAGTTGCTACTTATTTTGTACTCTTGAAGGAATTTCTCTTAATTTTTCTCAGTATGCAAATCAATTTATTTATCTGAATAGGTATTTTTTTTCTGACTGTGTCTATAACAAAGTATTGTAATCTCACAATTTTTTGGTAGGGTCAGGGCACATTCCCCCTCTGTCTTAGTTCTTTTGGGCTGTTGTAACAAATGCCATAGACTGAGTGGTTTATAAACAGCAGAAATTTGTTTCTCACAGCTCTCAAGGCTGGAAAGTCCAAGGTCAAGGCATGGGCTGATTCAGCGAGGGTCCACCTCCTGGTCCATAGAAACAGAGCCTTCTCACTGTGTCCTCACGTGGTGGAAAGGGTGAACAGGCTTTCTGGAGTCTGTGTTCTAAGGGCCCTGATCTTTCATGATCTAATCACCCCCAAAAGTTCCCACCTCCTAATACCATCATCTTGGAGATTAGGATTTCAACATATGAATTTTGGGGAATTCCACCTTCATTTTATTAAAAGAATCCCATAATTTCATGCCACTGGAAAGGCAATGTTAAATCATTTGGCTCCCTTGGGGAGCTGTGGCTTAATGGGCTTATTCCTCACTACAAATAAATCATTGTTTGATCAATATCTGAGTTGATTCCAAATATGATAAAGTCACTTGTTAAGAATGTAGAAATATAAAAAAAAATTAAATGAATCCAATTAAACCACTTGTCTCAGGGGATCTTTTTTATTTAAAACGCTGTTTGACAGTTGCAAACCACTGCCTATCTGAGGCAACTGTTTTAAGTAATATCGTTTTGCAACATGGCAGCTTGGACACTGGGCTGCTCATGCCTGCAAGTGATATGGGTCATGTAATATGCCCCATGTGACATAGTGCTCCTGGCAGATGGAGTATAAACCTGCAGGTCTACCAATCTGACTTTTAAAAGTGGTTTAATGTAATCCTAGCACTCTGGGAGGCCAAGGTGGGTGGATTGCTCAAGGTCAGGAGTTCAAGACGAGCCTGAACAAGAGCAAGACACCGTCTCTACTAAAAATAGAAAGAAATAAATTGGCCAACTAAAAATATAGAAAAAATTAGCTGTGTGTGGTGGCACAAGCCTGTAGTCCCACTACTCAGGAGGCTGAGGCAGAAGGAGCCCAGGAGTTTGAGGTTGCTGTGAGCTAGGTTGACGCCATGGCATGCTAGCCTGGGCAACAGAGTGAGACCGTGACTCAAAAAACAGGTGGTTTAAATGTGTTTCCACGCATTTTGGATAACAATGCGACACTGGAATAGACACAACCATGTTTATATTCAGCATTGCAGAACTCACCAGGGCTCATAAATAAGCCCTAAGTCAACCCTAAGATCCAAGAACACAGGTTCTGTCTGCTTCCAACTTTTATCTAACTAGGAAACAGGACATAAATTAACTTCTCTGAACCTGTTTCCTGATCTGTGAGTTGGAGGTAATAATAGTATCATCCCATCAGGTTATTTATGGGGATTAAATGAGCTAATACAGGTAAAGAGCTAAGAGCCAAGCCTGGCTCACCTAAGCCCTGAACAACATCAACTACCCCTACTCATAATAGAGAGGTGCTACAGGGGATGAATGTTTTCCAAATTAACAGATGTTGTTAATCCACTGGAGTGAAAATGCTGTTATTAAAAAAGAAGGGAGACAAGTCTAAGTCTGCCCTTGAACTTCAGCATCAAGCAACTCAATCTTCTTGATGCTAGCCCCAAAGTGGCAGAATCAGAACTGTTGGTTTCCAGGCATGAGGGGAAGGAGGCGGCCATGGGGGCAGGGATAAGGGGGATGGTGGGGGCTAAAGACATTGTCCCAGAGGGGATGCCATGGGGGAGAGTGCGTGCAGGCCACTTTGAAGAAAGCAAACTTTGACTTGACATAAAGGATAAATGGTTAGTTACCTTGGAAGAAGTCCTCTCTGCATAGCCATGATTACATCCACTTCATTGAGCTGCTGTGAACATTGAGATGATCTGTCTAAACTACAGTGTTCCAACATTGACTAGCACTTACCAAAACGCTATTATTGTTGTACTGTTATTTCTTTCTTTATTCTCCAGTGCCTAACCCCGCACTATTTCTATTGACACTCAGCCGCTTTCTGGGTTCTTTTCTCCTTACCTGGCTGTAGGCCCAGCCTTTAAGTTTTCAGTTACATCCTCCAACACTCTGGATCCTCTGCCACCAGGACCCAAAGCTTGGTGGCTGAAATGGAGTGAGTGGGGGCCGTGAGAATTAATCTGCGTGTCCATGTCATCAAACAAGATGTCAACATGTCTGCCATGATGTTGAACCTAATATTACTTGAGAGCAACAGCTTTGGAGTCACATGGCCCTAGGTCCAAGTCCTGGCTCTCATATGATTTTTTAAATTATTTATTTATTTATTTAGAGATAGGGTCTCTCTCTCTCTGTCTGTCACCCAGGCTTGAGTGCAGTGTCATAATCAGAGCTCACTGCAGCCCCAAACTCCTGGGCTCAAGCAATCCTCCCACTTCAGCCTCTAGAGTAGCTGAGACTACAGGCATGCAGCACCACATCTGGATTAATTTTTAAAATTTTTCACTGTGTTGCCCAGATTGGTGTCAAACTTCTGGGCTCAAGCGATCCTCCCACCTTAGCCTCGTAAACTGCTGGGATTACAGGCATGAGCCACTGTGCCCAGCATGACTCTGGTATTTGACAGTTACGCAGCCTTAGAACACTCAGTTTCTCCATGCCTCAATTTGCCCCTTTGTCAAATTGGGCTGCACTCTCTACTCTGCTGGACAGCTTCCGTGTCCTCTGCCAGATGTCACTTTCCACCTTTCCATCCTGTTCTGTGCCTCAGGAGGCATCGATAGGTTCCCTTGCCTTCTGGCTTCCATATGGTGAGTACCTGAAGGCCAGTTCATACAGACTGTTTAAAAAAATTTTAGGGGGACAGGGTCTTGCTGTGTTGCCCAGGCTGGCCCCAAACTCCCAAGCTCAAATGATCCTCCCGCGTCAGCCTCCTGAGTAGCTGCGACTACCACTGTGCCCAGCTTGGTCCAGACTTTTTCAAATGCAGCTCTAACGTCACTACTGTGTACAAAAACTTGCCCATGAAATAAAATCTAAATTTATAGCCTGTAATTGAAGAGGATCTGACTCCTGATCTGACAGGAGTCTAACTTTTATCTCTTCTTATTCGTCCTGATGTGCCCTCATGTTTATGAACCCTGATTTCTTGCTTTCTGTGTCCTGACCATATTCATGCTTCTGCTTCTGCTATTCCCGACCAGGTCCTCACTGCATGTAACAAAACCCTACCCATTGCTAAAGGCCAAGCTCAGATGCTTCCAATGCACTCCCTCGACTCTCAAACATGGGAATTGGTCTCTTGCAAGAACTCCCATATCATTGTGTGTATCTTTCTTTTGGCACTTTCTTACTTCCCGCTTGTATTATAATCACACGTTTTCTGTTCCATGCCAGTCTGTAAATTCTGTAGGAGAATGTCTCTGTTTTACCCATCCTTTGTCTAGTACTTGCCACCAAAGGCTGCTCAATAAACACTTCATGATTGATATGTGTGAGTTTTGTTGGCAGATGGAGATTGTAAGGTGTTTGAAAGAGTGACACAAGCTGGCAGTATGGATTCGCCATATGGCACTTTTTATTATTATTATTATTTTTTTTTTGAGTCAGAGTCTCACTCTGTTGCCTAGGCTAGAGTGCTGTGGCGTCAGCCTAGCTCACAGCAACCTCAAACTCCTGGGCTCAAGCAATCCTCCTGCCTCAGCCTCCCAAGTAGCTGAGACTACAGGCATGTGTCACCATGCCTGGCTAATTTTTTCTATATATTTTTAGTTGGCCAATTAATTTCTTTCTATTTTTAATAGAGACGGGGTCTCATTCTTGCTCAGGCTGGTTTCAAACTCCTGACCTTGAGTGATCTGCCCGCTTTGGCCTCCCAGAGTGCTAAGATTACAGGCTTGAGCCACTGTGCCCGGCCTACCATATGGCACTTTTTAAAAAGCACTTCTTTGGGGATTCTTCAGCTTTATGACTAAAATATTACATTTCTGTATAGTCCCCCTCAGGTGGGGGGGAGGGAAGGAGAATCAGTAAATTCATCTTTAATCTCTCTTTTGCATCATTGCTACTTATAGCTCATGACAAAACATTGTCTAACACAGCTTGCGAGGGGTAACCCTGTGTGAGTGATGATATTCCAGAACAGATGGCAGGCCCGGGGGGAGGGAAGGGGGAAGGGAAAGTGTAAAGGGAAATTTTCACTCTCTGCCAGCCAACCAGGATAAATAGAACACATTCTCTACACTGATGTCTTTGATTCACTTTTAACATTAGAATGCACCATAATGAATTAATGATAAGGATTCAGTGATAAATTCAGCCAAGATCTATTCAACTTGCACTGTGTTCCGGCATTGCCATGTGCTTTGTGGAATACCAAGAACTTAAAGCAGGGTCTCTGCCCCTAATGTACTGTTCAAGTTTATGTGGGAAGCAAGATCTAAACCAGGGGTGTGGAACTTGTGGCCTAAAGGTCACATGTGGCCTTCTAGGTCCTTAAGTGCAGCCTCTTGACTGAATCCAAATATTAAAGAACTAATCCTTTTATTTTTGTTAATATATTTTTGTTTGTCTCTTATATTTTGATTTTATTTTTCAAATGAACATATTTAAAATACCAAAGAATAAAATAAGTTTCAGTGAAATGATCCTCCCAGGTTGACTGGCACAATTGGAATATTTAGTGAGCCATAAGGGCTAAATTGACGGCTGCTATGCTCATGATTTAGTTCTAACTTCCCCTGCCTGACTGGCGCCATTACCACACAAGGCTGGTTGGAGAGAGTTTATGGGCATTGAGTATGTCAGTCTGTTACCAGCTTTTGACAACAGTGCACTGTGTTTCTGTTTGAAGTGGAATTTGTGAATAGTTGCACAGCTCAACAGTATTTTTTAAATTCTGGCTATTGAACATCATGTCAAAGAAAACCAAGAGCACACTGAAGGAAGAAAACAGATTTATTAAATGAGGAGTGGGAATTGCAATATTATCTTGTTTCTGCTAAAGATAAGATGATTTGCTTGCTTTGTGATACTGTACTATCAGCATTAAAGAAATTCAAGGCTCATCAGCATTATAACACTCATAAGAACCACAAACATTTTAAATTAGAGGGAGAAGTGCAAAAGGTTGTATTGTAGAAATTAGAAGATGAAAAGCAAAAGCAAAGACAATTCTTTCCAGCAGCAATAAGACCTGGAAATCACGTCACTGAAGCAACTTATAAAGTAGCTTATATACTCGAGAAAAAGGGGAAGCCATTCAGTGATGTAGAAATTGTGAAAGAATGAATTGTCGAAGTTGTAGGATGTTTAGACACTAATAACGTTTCAAAGTACAAACAACTGCCTCTTTCAAGGAGAACCATTAACTAACTGATCAGCAGCATGAATTAGCCTTCAACTTAACAGAACAACTTCATGCAATATTTCAAAAGGAAAATATATATTATTCAATAGCTTTGGATGAATCAACTGATACTACTGACTCAGCGCAGGTTTTATACTTCATTCGGGTCATAACAGAAGATTTTCTTTGGTATGAAGAGTTACTCCCTTTGGGCACTCTTGTGAATAAAGCATGGGGAATAGACATCTGCAATAACTTTCAAGATAAATGTTGTGAAGTTGACTGAATTTGGTAAATTTGGTGAGTGTATGTACAAACTGTGACCTACCATGACAGGAAAACATGAAGGGTTTATTGCAGAGATAAAAAAAATATGAGCAGATCCAGATGCTCTCATTTCTTTTCATTGTATCTTACCTCAGCAAAATCTCTATGCTAAAGCTACTATTTTAAGTGACATTTTGCAACAAAAGTATTATTAACTATATTTGTGCAAATGCAACACAGCATCATCAGTTTCGTAACATGCTAAAGCTGAATGGTAAGATATTCAGTATGGATTTGCTATATCTTTCCAAAGTGTGTTGGCTATCACAGGGACAGGTGTTAGATAAAATTTTATCTCTATGAGAACAGATAGTTAGATTTTATGAGGAACAGAATCAGCAATAAATCAGTGAATTATTGAAAGATTTCTATAGGAATGCAGCATTTCTGTGTGATATCATGTCAAATCAAAATGACTTGAATATTTCTTTGCAAGGTAAAACTAAGTTAATATATGATATGTGGCAAAAAAAAATCCATGCATTTAAAAAAAAACTTATTTTTTTTTCAAAGCACTTCTTCTTCAAAAGGAAATTTTGGATGAACATTTTCCCCAGTTAGCAAAGGTCATTGATGAGCAGGATGTATATGCAAATCATTTGAAGAATGATTATAGACTGCAGCTGTTATAGACCTATTAACTGGAGAATACAATGAAAGGTTCACTACTTTGAGAATCACGACATCACACTCAAATTAGCATTTCAGCTTCACCTAGTTGATATCACCAAGGCACCTAAAGAACTACAGATAGAATTGATTGAGCTCTCAGTAGATAATATTTTAAAGTCATTGTTTGATGGTAAGAAAAATCCAATTGAAATATGGAAAAATGCAGAATATCCACACTTTCAGCAATGTGCCCCCAAAACGTTTTCTTGCTTTTCAGCCACTTATTGCTGTGAATCTATATTCTCCTACCTAACCCAAATCAAGATGCCCTTAATGTCACAAATGACTGATATCCATTTAGAGAATCAACTGAAACTGTGGAACTTCATGCAACCAAATATTCAAATGATTTCCAACAAAAAGCAGACACAACAAAGTCATTAAAAGGTTAGTGAATTACCACACATATACACAAAAAAAACCCAGAAACTTTTCACTGGACCCACAGTGTTTTATTACAAAAATAGAATAAATATAGAAAATAGAATAATTTTAAGGTAAACATAAATAGAAAAACAAAATTTGTTGACGTCTATTCATTTAATCCATGTTTTTAGAATTAAATTGTCAATATTAAATGTAACAATAAGAGCATTAACAAGTAAGATTTTATAGATGCTTCACTCGGCCCCGGGGTCAAAACTAGAGTGAGTTAAATACAACTCTCATGGCAGTTAATGTGTTAAAATTAACAAATAGTTTTCATTTTTAAAATTATTAAGTACATAGTAGTTAGATTTTTACAAAATAATGTACATTTTTAAGTGTGCCTAATTGAAGTTTCTTGAATGCAGCCTTATTTGATTACAGCTAAATTAATGCAGCCTTCCAACATGAAAAGTTTCCCCAGCCCTGATCTAAACATTACCATCAAGGCGGGTGCGGTGGCTCACACCTGTAATCCTAGCACTCTGGGAGGCCGAGGTGGGAGGATCATTTGAGCTCAGGAGTTCAAGACCACCCTGAGCAAGAGCAAGACCCCATCTCTACTAAAAATAGAAAGAAATTATCTGGACAACTAAAAATATATAGAAAAAATTAGCTGGGCATGGTGGCACATGCCTATAGTCCCAGTTACTCGGGAGGCTGAGGCAGGAGGATTGCTTGAGCCCAGGAGTTTGAGGTTGCTGTGAGCTAGGCTGATGCCACGGCATTCTAGCCCGGGCAACAGAGTGAGACTCTGTCTCAAAAAAAAAAAAAGAAAAATAAATAAACATTACCATCAACAATGAGGAGACACATGGATGGGCTTTATCATTTGCCAACTCTCTGCCCTAAAGCCATTCAAGAATCTAAAGTATTTTAATATAATTTGAGGTCACATTATATAAGTCAGATTCTCAGAGCCCGAGTTACCTTCTTGGAAGAAATATGGTTCCTTTAATGTAGCCAGGGCTTAAAATAGCTTACCATGGACTTTGAAATGGGCTCAAAGATTTTTTGTCTTATGAAACGAGCTTCGGTGACTGCCTGCCTTTCTAAATCCAGACTGGCCCTTTACTTCCGTCCCTCATCTCAGAAATTCATACGGACACTGCTGGTTGTGGCCATTTGAGGGAAGAGCCCAGAACGGTGGTGGATCTTTTGGCTGGACTGCAGAGGCACAGGCGACCTGCTGTGGCTGCTGCTGGCAGGAGAGAGACAGGTTGGACAAACAAACACCCAGCAAGTGCAGGATGTGTCCTCCTTTCCTCTGAGCTTCCATTTAACTGGTGTTTAAAATTAGATCACATAGCCTATGACTAGCAGAAGAAGAAATGAAATTTCGCATTTTTTGATGTCAGTTAATTTACTGGTAACTGTTTGATTCTTGCTGTTCTTGCTTGTTTTCCCAGCAACCTATTTCACTAGGTGGTTGGGAGGATGCTATAAAATAGGTTAAAATGCTAAGTAAAGTGAGAACAAGTAGTCGGCATACAAAAATATTAAGTATTATATATAAAGTTTCTCACTTGTTAGCCTGCATCTCAACCTATTGAATCCTTGAAAATGGAATCCATATTTGAATTCTTTTTGGTTAAAACATAAATAAATTCTTTGCTTCTACTAAGTCTTTAATACTATATGATAACACATCATTAAAAAGTAATTTTTAATATTAACTTCTATAAATTTGTCCTCTTCCTTTTTTATAATCTCAAATTTATCATCACTGTCCCTAAATCTGTCACCAGTTGGTTGAGAAGGGGACCCGTCCATCTGTCGGGACCAGCAGAGCTCACCTGCTCAGGGTTGCATTTGGAACAGCTTGGGGGGCCTTTGGTGCTCCACACATATGAAGATTTTTTTTTTTTTTTGGTCACAGATGAACAGACACCAACTCTTGCAGCTGTTCTAATGGCCCTGTCTAAAGGAAAGCCATGCTAAAAATAGAGTCGAAGGGAACAAATGGTTTGCCTGATAGACTATTTTGAGGTGTAGGACGTTGGAGAATTCAAAAATGAAAATAATGTTGTCAAGTGGGATGAGAAGCATATCAAATTTGGAGAAGTTTTGGGGTGTGATTTTTACAAAAAGGCCCAGTTGCTCAAGTTCATGGCTATGTGTCGCCTGTGGAGATTATGTTAAATATATAAAATTGTCAACATTAGATACAATCTAATGTTTTGATTTTACATGATGCTTTCTGTTTATGGCAAAGTCCTCAGCAGCTTAGGGACACAATTTAAAAAGTTTTCAGAGTAAACCACAGGCCTTTAAAAGGGTGTCCAAGGCCTTCAAGTTTTCCAGCTTTTCCAGGGACATTTAGCTTTTAGGGACTCTTGGTATATCTTGGTACAAACTGAATAGTAGCCTACTGAATAGTAGCATAATGCCAGCCTGGACTTTATCCATGAGTTCACAGCCTGATGCCTTCCTAGGAGTTCCTATGTTTTCTGTGAGCTTCCAATTTTCCCTTCTCTCTTGGTAAATTGGAGATGATCAACATGTGGGGTAAGCAGATCAAACAGGAGAATAAAATATACTCCATGTAAGCCAACTAACATTACATGTGAAGCCCCTAGCACCAGTCTAGAACAACTATTAATTATTTTAGTGTATGTTCTTGCATAGGGTTTTTAATAGTTATAGATGTAAATACTACTGTATATATTTGTATCTTTTGCTTCTTCACTTATTTTTGTAAGTATTTTCACCTATTCATTACATCTTTTAAAATATGTTGTCACGAAATACGCTCATATTTAAAAATGCACATAGCACAGAAGTGTGTAAAGTAAAACATAAAAGCTCCCCTCTTTGTACATTCAACCCAAGAGGGACCAGTTCTGTGTGTCTTCTTCCAGAGTGGTTTAGTGCCTTTTAAGGAGATTAGATGCTCCTGCATGGAAGTCTGTAGAGCAACGTGATTGGTAGGGCCGTGGGAGGCTGGGAGTGGGAACATTAGATGACTTTCTTTTACAGCTGGGAATTCCCTGTGGCAATCCACAAAGAAGTGGGTGAGGAGACCAGTCCTGCACCTCAGAGGACCCCAAGCTTTGGCGATTTCCTTAAAATCTTCTAAATCATCCTCAGGTGACTGGGTCTGATGGGGTAGGCAGAACCTTCTGGGTGGCCTGCCCTCAGGAGCTGCATGGAGCCACCAGTTCTTGTGGGCCCTGGTCTCTGTCTCTCCCCTTGGGGGCACTCTCTGACCCTCTACTCCCATTTCCCACATGTAGGGTCCACCAGATGCCCTGACAAGTGCAGGGGACTTTGTGCCTACAGGGTCTTCTGGGGGCCCCAGCTCCAGGAGGGAGGCTGGATAGTGAACCATCCTTGCATTCCAGAGAGGTACTTCCAACACAGAACTTCATGAGGCTGGGCAGCCAGCACGGGGCTGACATGCTCATTTTCACTGACTCAAATTGTGTAGACAGACCAGGCGCCATGGCAAAAAAATATTTGCTGTTCTCCTCTGACCCACCCACCCATCGTAGGGGCTGCTCAAGAGAAAGCAAGCAAGAGGAAGGAGAAGGAATGAGAAAGCTGGGAAAACGAGGGTGCCAAGGTGACAAGCGGCCTGTGGGAAACCAAGAAACCCACTGAGGAAGATTTGGGAGACTGCCTGATAATAATAATAATAATATGTAATAAATGGCAGCTGATACCTACACTGTGTCCTTATCACGGCCAGGCCTCTGGGAATTGTACATACACTAACTTGTTCAGTCCCCACAGCAATCCAAGCTAGGAGCAGTGACCACCCCAGGATACAAAAGAAAAAGAAAGAGAGGAGGGAGGGAGAGAGGGAGGAGCAACTGAGGCTCAGAGAAAACAAGTAATTCTGACACAAGATCACGCAGCAGCTAGAAGTGGTAGAGCTGGGGTTTGGTTCACACAGTTAACTCCAGAATCTCTGGTCTGAAACGCTAGGCTAATGGATCAAACGTGGATTTTTAAGTTGCTGACTCTGTGACAAATGACATGACCACTTCCCATTGTCCCCAATTTTCCAGTAAACTCTACTCGTGAATGGCTTCTTTTCAAAATTTTGTTTTGTTTTGAAACTAGTAAAGAGGCTGTTCGTTGTTTAGCTCTATGAAGTGAAGAAGCAAGAATGGCTGGGTAGCAATGAACAAGTGACCATGCACGACTTTCAGGGGTCTGAACACGTCTTTGAGAAGGCGTGTGTGTCTGTGAGGATGCCAAGCAGGAAAGACAGGGCCCTCAGAGGGTTTAACAGAGCAGAGTTTCATGAAGAAGATAGAGGGGGCAGAAGTTAAGGGAACGAGCAAGGGAAGGTGAAGCATCAGGGACTAGAGTAGAGAGAAGCCTTCACGCTCTGGTCCTTAGGGGTAAGGGGTGATAACTATGTTTCCCAAGTCCACAGGGAGCTTGGAGTCTTCTCAAAGATGTGTTCGAACCCCTGAAAGTCGTACGGTCACTTCTTCTAAACAACGAACAGCCTCTTTACTAGTTTCTAAACAAAGCAAAAATTTAAAAAGAAGCCATTCATGAGTAGAGTTTACTGGAAAGTTGAGGACAATGGGAAGTGGTCATGTCATTTGTCACAGAGTCGGCAACTTAAAAATCCACGTTAGATCCATTAGCCTAGTGTAGCAGACCAGAGAGAGATTCTGGAGTTAACTGCGTGAACCAAACCCCAGCTCTACCACTTGTAGCTGCTGCGTGGAGTCTTGGGAGGGAGGCTGCCTGCCAGAAGCTATGACTGCAGACTTTGCCACTGCAGAGCCAGAGCCATGGCAAGGCCGCGAGGAAGCAGAGGAAACAGATCTCTCTTCCTCTTCTCCTTTCCAGCCTCTGAGCTCCTGCAGGTGCTTCCATTGGCTGAACCTGGCCAAGAACCCAGCAGGCGAAGAAGCTGGGTGGATGCCGTCTACACAGGCCAACCTCTGGGGCACAGAGCTAGGCAAAGAAGGATAGGGAAGGAGAAGCACATGAAAAACAACTAGCACCAGAATTGGGGCTTCCACAATGACACACCAGGGAGTCTAGGAAACTTCCCATGTTCTCAAGTGGGGAGACACTATCTGATACCTGGGTTATATTTGTCTTCTGGTATTTCTACCATGAAATAGTGTGTGTGTGTGTGTGTGTGTGTGTGTGTGTGTGTGTGTTATGTAGGAAGACAGTAGTTTGGGATCCAGTTCTAGTGCTGTCTTACCTGGGCTTTGAATGTTCCTGGATATCACCAGGAGTCCAGACTTATCCGGGGGAGACAGACCCCTTGCAAGGATGTATACTTGGTCTCCCAAGGACCCTGTGTGTGTCCTCAGGCCTCTCTGTGACTGAAAACACCCTTTGTGCCTGCCCCAGTCAGTGTGCCAACCTCAGGGCTTAGCCAGGACCATCTGGCTTCCTGGGGCCAATGGCCAGGTGTCACTCGCCTCTCTCATGTCACATCGTCTCTGGACCAGGTCCACAGTCAAAGCTGCTCATTCCACCCAGATGCCACCGATGCTGATGAGTGAGGTGTCCGCAGACTGTTTCTGAGATCAGCCCAAGTGTTCTCCACAACACTGCCGCGCTCGTGTGAGGCAGACTACTTTAGGATTCAGTATTTTTTTTTTTTTTAGTTATATAATGTAGTTTTAAATCGTAATATGTCATACGAGTGACACATGATTCTCATCTGACTGGTTATTTTAGGTGAAATCTTCATTGGGAATAGTGGGTTCTCTTATATTCCACTAATCCTAAAAAGAGAGAGAGAGAGATTTGGGAGGTGGGGTGTTTTCGGAATGAATTCCTCCTTCCTTAGGCTCTTTCATTACTTATCCTGAAAGTCCAACAAGATCTAATCGTTTGGACTTTACTACATACTATCATTTGAAATCAGAATTCCTATCTCTTGGAATAGGGTCACCATTGTACTACTACCGATCACAATAAAATGTGACTGCCACCTTGTGGTTTTCTGTCTACCCTGAAAACCTGAAAATTGGAATAGGGAAGATAGTTACCAGGTTTTAGGAAGCTAACTGTCGTTAAAGCCATAGCAACTCATGGGAAAGAACTTATTTCACCAGAAAATGTCAGGTGGGTGTTGATCGTCCCGTCACTGGAGGCAGAGACGATACTTTGTTCCTCGAGGACAGAGAAATGAAGGGCTTAGACGAGTGAGGGTGAGGTGTGGGTGTGGATTGTGTGGGGTAGGCTCAGTCCTGACGCCGGTGGCAGTGCTGGAATCTTGTGGCTGTGCTGACACCTCCTTGTACTTTTTGCTATTACTTCAATTAATTAATGCAAGTGAGTGTCTCATTTGATTCTGATCTCAGCTTCTGCTCGATACAGGGGGACATCGTGATAACATGGCTAACGTGATGTTGCATGATATTCCGTGGTGCAATGTGATGCTGTACTGCAATCTGTCAAAGCATCTTTGAAATACTTAACATGTCATTTCAGTCTTGCCTTTTTCAGAGAAGGACCAACATCCCTTTATGTTAGAGTGTTCTTGCCTTTCTTTCTCTCTCTCTCTTTCTTTCTTTCTTTCTTTCTTTCTTTCTTTCTTTCTTTCTTTCTTTCTTTCTTTCTTTCTTTCTTTCTTTCTTCCTTCCTTTCTTTCTTCCTTCCTTCCTTCCTTCCTTCCTTCCTTCCTTCCTCCCTCCCTCCCTCCCTCCCTCCCTCCCTCTTTCTTTCTTTCTTTCTTTCTTTCTTTCTTTCTTTCTTTCTTTCTTTCTTTCTTTCTTTCTCTTTCTTTCTCTCTTTCTTTCTTTCTCTCTTTCTTTTTTCCCTCCCTTTTTGTTTTCTAGTGCTCCTTATCATCCTTGCTTTGGTTCTGTGGTTATTTTCAGGCCACTGTTTTCTGAATGCTTCTCAGTGAACTCATCCAGTCTCACAGTATCATCTCCCAGGCCAGAGACCTTCCAGAAAACAGAGGGGTGTGTGTAGAGCAGCCTGGAGGAGCCAGAAGACAGAGGAGGAGAGGCCAGACACCCTGAAAAGGCCATCCTACTGAAACCACCCACACAATGGGTACATTTGAGCAAACACATCTTTCAATGCATTGCTGAACTTCCAAGAGATGAAGGCAATTCCTAAGGACAAAAATTTTAAAATAAAAACAAACCAGAAACTAGCATGGGAGCCAGCCTGTCAGGGAAGCCAGTGCAAAGCCGGCTGTTGTACTATGTAGTCCATGCCTCTTGCTCATGAGTCAGCCCGGACAATGTCTGTAAGCAGAAAAATGCCAGTAAAGTGTAGACGTCTCAGTGGTTCATACATGATTTCCTCTGTCCCTCTCCCTGAAAGTGATTGCTTTGTGCCACAAATAGCAGCAGCTTCCACTGGCACTGGGGAGGAATACCACAGCGTACATGAAATTCATCCCACCCCAGATTCTCACTCTAGACTCTGGTTTGGCCACTTGTTCTGTCTTAGAAGTCCCAACAATGCATTAATTAGTCTCCTCGATTTTTGTGCAAGACAAAACATCCCAGACAACGTCCCAGAGCATCTACCTCTGGCACCACTGCATTTCACACACAGCCTGCACCTGCTTCTCCACCAGCAACTTGCGGGAATGTCCCTGTCTTCTGTCCTTGCTCTGTAGACTCAACCCATCACAATCTCTCCTTACACCTTTTCTATCAAGCGACTTGCACCTTTTCTTCAGGTGAAGTCCTGTGTTTACTGTAGTATTCATTTGTTTGACATTTAATATGCGGTTCTACTGTTAATATTTTAATAACAATTAGAATTTTGTTAGTTCCCAGGTTATGGACTTGCATTGATTGAATTGCCTGTCTCTTCTTTTCCCCCCATAAACCATGCTATTTTTAATGTATGATATTCCAGAATATGAGATGTTTATTTTGGGGGCATATACAGATATTTCAAGTTTGGGTGACAACACTGGGCAGGAATTAGAGCACTGGGGATTAAGGCACATGGGCAGGGCAATGGGAGGGCAGGCCTTGAGTCTACACACAGTGGGAGAGCCTAACCTGTGACACCACCCTCCCAGACCCCCAGACAGCCAGGTTACCCGAAGAGGCCACAACCCCAGTGAATGGCCAGGCTGGGGAAAATCTGCCTTCAATTTTAAGGCACAAAAACCTGTTGGTGGGAAAATGTGATGATAACAGTATTAATCATTTCCTCCCTAAGAATCTGTAGCCATTGGCCTGCTCTTTCAGGAATCTTCGATTCTAATTCACAGCACCCACTCCGTGAGGGACACCCAAAATCTGAAAGTGGAAGTGATCCCAGGAGAGTGACACCCTGGTACGCATGTACATCCTCTCTGGAGAGAAATATCCTCAATCAAGATTCTGCAAATTGTCAAAATATATGAGCTTATAATTTAAAAATTACCAAGTACTTTAAGAAACAAGATACCATGAGTGAGACTTAGCAGGAGAAACCACAGAAAGCAGTTCTAGATCCCCACAGAACGTCAGATATTGGAATTATCAGATACTGAGGAAGACGAGGAAGGCTGGGGCATGGAACCTTTGTTTCCAAGAAGACGATCTAGAGGGGTGCGGGGCAACCACCAGAATGCCCAAAGACGCAAAGGATCTTTCAAAATCTGGGGACAAATGTCACTCCAGAGCAGAGGATGGAGAGACGAAAGGACAGTATTTACAAAGTGGAAGGACTTAAATGGTGGCTATCCAGAAAGTCAGGAAAAAGGAGAAAAATTCCAAAACAATTTTTTCCTTCTAAATCTACTACACAAAAAAATAAAAGAAGAGAGAATTAATATCCCTGAGGAGCAAAAAGTCCCCGATCCTTTAGAAAAATATTAACATTTCCAGGACTTTTACATGAATTTTAAGACAAAGAAAGCAATGTTTTCCTCATGCTTTTTCCTTTAGCTCTTACTTAAGAAAATGCTTCCAATAAAGTGGAAGAGGACAGCTTATCCAAATTTAAAGCAGAAATGAGAAGTTCAGCTCATCTTATTTTAATGAATTGATTCCGATTCCCAGAGATTTCAGCTATGACCATGTATGTCCCTCAAACAGCCTGAAATCCCTGTTCAAGCACTAAGCTGCCACCATCTGGTAGAAGATATTTGTTCCTGCTCCACTCTCCAATAAGTATAACTAACTTTTTGTATTTTCAGTGAGTGAGAACTTTGGAAATTTCCTCTTTTTGGAAAGGAAAGCTCAAATCCACAATCGTACTTTAAACATCTCAAAGTGGCCTTGCCTGTTGCCATTTTCCACCAAATAAATAGATCCAGGAGCTCGCTGTGACCCTGTTGTTGGTCTCTTGGGAGAAGGGTTCAGTAACTATCCACCATCTGGTTAACCACTGGATTACTTACTTGAGATCCTTTCAGTTAAAAGGTAAGAAATTCAACTCCAACTGGCTTATGTCCAAACTTTGAATTTATTTGCTCCTGTAACTGGAAGTCCAGCTGCAGAGCTGCACTTAGAGACTCCAAACACTCAAGTGTGGTAGGACAAAACTGGCAGCCAGAAAGCAAGGTTTTGCTTTGCTGACCCCTAGCCCTCACATCCCTCCTTCACTGATTCAAAGCCATCCTTTCCCCAAAGAAGGATTAGGATTAATATAGGAGGCGTGCAAAGAGAAATAAACTGGCATTTACATTTTCAATTCTTAAACATATTTAAAAATCTTACAATGGAGATTTCAAAAGGCACAGTTCTACATTTGCTAAAGCAGAGGTTTGGGGAAGAAGAAAAGCTTTTGAGAATTGAAAGAGCTAACCCTGAAGGAATGAAGAGATTGGGCCTATAGCTTAAAGAATATATTGGAGAGTAAATTAGGGCTGTCTAGATTTGGAGTTAGAAAGGGGGATGAAAGGGGAACGATCTAGAAAGACGCACCTGGAGGGGTGCAGAGCAGAGGAGTCGGCTCCGGGAGACTGGCCGGGTCTCTGCTCAGCAGGATTTTACACTAGGTACCTAGGCTGAATCTCCCACCAAAATGAAGGAAAACAAATATGCACGCACACACACACACACACACACACACACACACACATATTTCCAACAATCTTAAAAGCATTGATGACCTAAAGAAAAAGTAAATATATTCAGGAAAAAATATTCAGGAAAAAGCTACAATGGAAGTGTGGAGGGGTAATAACACAGCAAAAAAGAAACTAGTAAATGGGAGCTTTGGGTTTGAAGGGCCCTGCCAGTTACAGGGTATAAGAGAAAAACAATCCTATCCAGTAGCTGACCTCACCCTATAAGCTTGGGATCCCCAAAGAGCCATACCTCTTGCAGGACCAGCTGCAGGACACATGGGGCCCAGTGCAAAATGAAAATGTGGGCCACTTATTAAACAATATTAAGAAATTCAAGATGGTGCTATCAGAGTATTAAAAACAAGTAAAGGGCTCTTTTGAACACAGTGTCTTGGGCAACTTATTGTGAAAGGGGTAAATTAGGTATAAGCCTGACTCCCACCGATTCCAGTGGACTCCACCTTTCTAAATATCCACACCCCAGACTTCACGTGGATTTGCAGCCTAAATTCATACTATCTGGGTCATCCGAAAATACCTCTAGCCAAGAATTTAGTATAAGGGAGACCTGGGTTGGGAGTGTTACAGGGAGCCACACAGATGCACAAGTTTTCTTGTGGAATCAGTTTCAATGCAAAGTCTAAATCAGTCTCCATGCGAACTTCATGTGAAGTTCCAAGAAAAAAAGAGAGTTCAGGATCAGAAATCATAAAATACCCAAGGAAGTAAGATATCATGAGCAAGAACCAACAGAAATAAGGAGACAATAAAAAAAAAAAAAGATTTATTCGGTAAAATTTGGAATTGGTCAAAAGACCACACTCAAGGATCTAGAAGGCCACATGTGGCCCCAAGGCTGCAGGTTCCCCACCCCGATAAGGCCAGGAGTCCGAGACCAGCCTGAGCAACACCGAGACCCCATCTCTACAAAAATTAGAAAAATTAGCTGGGTGTGGTGGTGCACACCTGTAGTCCCAGCTATTCCAGAGGCCGAGGTAGGAGGATCGCTTGAGCCCAGGAGTTTGAGGTTGCTGCGAATGATGACAGCACCACTGCACTCTAGCCCAGGCAAAAAAGTGAGACCCTGTATCCAAAAAAGGAAAGAGAATTAAGGTCCTAGTGTGACACTACATTGTGGTTTTGCAACATGTACCATAGATTTGTTACTACCAGGGGAAGGTGGGTAAAGGACACATAGGATCTCTCTCTATTATTCTTTACAATTGCAGGTGAGTCTACAATGACATCAAAATTAAAAGTGCAATTAAAAAATTAAAGACAATCTAGAAAATATGATTATTGGATAGGATTATAAAAAGGAAGAAGATGTCAATCTGAAAAAGAAGCAAATAGAACTTCTATAAATGAAAAGGAAAATAGAAATAAAATTTCGCAGGCTGAAGAATTAACCAACCAGAAGAATGTTCTAAAGACGTTTTCCAAAATGCAGCACAGAGAGAAAAAGAGACAGAAAACCCAATAGGGAGATTAAGGGACAAGTGTAGGTAGATCTAACACACATCTAATTAGAGTTCTTGATGAAGAGGAGACAGTGAGGGTGGGGAAGAGAAAATACCTGAACAGATGGGAGCTGAGAGTTTTCCACAACTGGTGAAGGACACTAATCCACACCAACCATGTCATTAGGAAAGGGCAGCAGTGAAAAGGTAGTCAGAGGGGAAGAGGGTTGCCTCCCAAGGAACAGAATTAGGCTGCTGACTTTTAGATAGCACCTTTGAAACCTTCCCACAGACTGACAACCTTCCAGTGGTTTTCCATCAGCTCTAGAAAGAGGTCCAAATAGTTAACATGACCCACATGTCATGAAGAGCCTTCTTCCAAAGAAGTCACCGTCCCTATAGCAGTCTGAGCTCCACAGCTTTCTTCAGTTTCTTGTAAACTGCTATATTCCTTCCCTTCTGGGACTTGAGACACAACATTCTCTCTGCCTGGAAATGTTTCCCACTTCTCTCTATCACTTGTCTATTACAGGGCTCAGATAAAACTTCCCTTTCTTGGGAAATGTAGCTTTTTTGTTTGTTTGTTTTGTTGCCCAACATCCAACCTCCACTTTCTACTTACGGGGATTCTTAGAAAGTATACCCTTTGACTGATAAGGCTTAAAACTTAATATTCAGAATAGCTATTAGAAAGTATTCGACATACACGATAGGACTATGTACCCGTGAAACATTTTCTTGCGTGGTTCAGTGAAATGCCTCATTACTTAATAGTGAGGGTTTTGTATTTTTTTTTAACATTAAGAAAACATACTATTTTCCTTAGGTGAAGTACTTTTATTTTCAAATCTCTAAATTGCAATGTAAACTCTGTTGACTACTCATGGAAAACACTTTTATGAAGCTGAAAAGCCACTTTATTTTAAGAAAATTAGCTCCAGAAGTCTGTCTTCCTTTGACATGTGCAAAGGGTAAAAAGATATCATATCCACAAGAACATGCCAGGGTCTTTTTGTTTCTCAGTGGTGAAGTATTATAATCAATCATTCCTCCAAACTTTTCCAAGTGAGATGACTTGGTCTCCAACTATGTATGGGTTTGGCTCAAGGACAAAGAAGATCTTTGGAGTAGTCTGGGAGTAGTCAGTAGTTTTTCAGGTGGAGGGTGACTGCAGAAATAGTAATTTAAATGGCACCCTTCATCAGAAACCAGAAGGAAGACTTCCTCATGAAATCTTTTTTGCCCTCTTTATTTTTTATATATGTTTATTGAAAAGGCTATTTGTAGAAAAACACTTCGAGAATGACTTCTGGAAGATAGTTTTTAAAATAATGAATATCAGAGTGATTTTTTTTTAATCCAAAGATTTACGAAAACAAACCAAAACATGGACTGTGATCTCCCCATCCACTTAACCCACTTATAAATTTAATCTGTACGGAACTGTATGAAATGAAAAGTAAAAGGACTCTTCCCAACCTCACTCCCTTATTATCCCCAATATTCCATTATAGAAAGCATATATCCTAGAATAGGTAACTATTTATAGACAAATACATATTTTTGCACAAAAGTGATTAAGCTGTTTTATACCTTGCTATTTTCACTTAATACTATACAAAAAAGATTTTAACACTGAGAGGTTCTAACTGAATGAATAATGGGTGTACAGTAAAATAGAATAAAGACTTTAGGATCCTTTCAAGGAATGACACTTTGGCCCAGCATGGAAAACTCAGAGGGTTGTAGCATTTTCAGATAACTTTACAGACCACCTTTATAGCAGGAAAAAGGCCTTAGTCCCTGTCATGGTTCAGAGTACAGGTCTGGAGGTAGACTTTCTTTAATTTGTCAAGCTATAAAAATTACCAGTTATGTGTCCTTGGGCAAATAACCTCTTTAAGTTACAATGTTTCTTTCCTTAGAAATGGAGCAAACAACATTTAGACTAGAAGGTTGTGATATGTATTAATGAAATAATGTATATAAAGTATGTGGCACCGTGATCACATAATAATCCTTCAGAAATTATAATTTTTTTTTACAAAAGGGAGGTACATAGAAAGCCTCCACTTTCCACATTAGCCTTAATTCCATCTTTTAAGAAAAGCATGTGAGTCTTCTGTAAAAGTAAAAGCTGGTCTTTTTAGACCATACTTCATGATATAGTATTCATAGTAATTTTTTTGGTTCACAATATAGCAGTTTCCTAACCTGTGCACTGCAGTCACGACTAAATATTCTTCATTTGCATTTAAATTTTTTTTTTTTTGCACTTTCTGCAAGAAGCAATTCCCCTTGTTTGGCAGAACACTGATTACACTCATTAGGATGCCTTCGATGAAAGGGAAACCTTAGAGGACTCCAGTTGCGACAGGGTGTGCATCTGGGCATGGCTACAGTTTACACTGACCAGGTCTACATGAGCAAGAGTTGATTCGGAACAGAGAGCGTGGAAGCAAAGCAAAGCGATGGTGAATTTCGTGTTCGTGTGTTGAGTTCAATAAATCTGTGGGGGAAATGTTCAAAATGTAGGTGGATTTTTGGTGGTCAGACTTGCAGAAAGATCCCGATTGGGGTATAAATTTAGTAGTCATCAATGCACTGGAGAGTAGACCCAGGAAAAGATCCCTGGATGACTATTTTATTTTATTTTTGAGACAGAGTCTCACTCTGTTGCCTAGGCTAGAGTGCTGTGGCATCAGCCTAGCTCACAGCAATCTCAAACTCCTGGGCTCAAGCAATCCTCCTGCCTCAGCCTCCTGAGTAGCTGGGACTACAGGCATGTGCCACCATGCCCGAGTAATTTTTTCTACATATTTTTAGTTGGCGAATTAATTTCTTTCTATTTTTAGTAGAGATGGGGCCTTGCTCTTGCTCTGGCTGGTTTCGAACTCCTGACCTTGAGTGATCTGCCCGCCTCAGCCTCCCAGAGTGCCAGGAGTACAGGCAGGAGTTACCTGTGGCCAGCCTAAATGACTATTTTAGATACAAAAAGATAGGGCAAGGCCTGCAAATAGCCTGGGAAGATGTGGCCAGAGGTAGGAGGAAGACCTGAAATTACATTTTCAGACACCAATAGAGGAAGGTTTTAGGAAGAAAGAGGGTGGGCAGGGTCACATGCTGCCAAGAGGTCAGGTAAGCGAAGAACTAAAAGACCTAGGATTTTTTTCACTGCATAAAGGTTCTTCGTGCTGGCTTGTGAGAATGGTGTTGTGCTCTGACACCAATTCCCTGCCCTCAACTAGGTGCCCAACAATTCAGTTCAATTCTGATACTAAATGCTTGGGGTGGGCACAGACCACACATGCTAAGGAGTCAGTCTCACAAGATTGCCACGCTTTAGACACCAGCCACGAGTCTCAGGTATCCCCAAGAAGTGCAGGTACCTGCACTTCTGCCCAGCTGACTACAAATGTGGGGGTTCCCATGAGCTCCCTCAGGTTCCACAATTTGCCAGAATTGCTCACAGAACTCACTGAAATTGTCATAGTTAGATAGTTACAATTACAGCTTTATTACAAAGGATACAACTTTGGAACAGCCAAATGGAAGAGATGGATAGGGCAAGGTACGGGGACAGGGGAATGCGGAGCTTCTGTGACCCTTTCTGGATGTGTCACTACCCACCACACTGACGTGTTCACCAACTGGAAAGCTCTCTGAGCCTCATGGTCCCGGGTTTTAAATGGGTTCCATTACATGGACATGACTGATGGAATCACTGGCCACGTGATCAAACTCGGTGTCTTGGATCTCCCCCTTCCCCAGAGGCAGGGCCAGGGGCTAAACATTCCAACCCTCTCATCACACGATTGGCTTTTTTTGGGTGACCAGCCCCCATCCTGAAGCTAACTAGGGGTCCTGTCGTGAGTCACCTCGTTAGCATAAACTCAGGTACAGTCAAAAGGGGTTTGTTATAAATAATAAAAGACACTCTAATCACTCAGGAAATTTTAAATTTCCAAGCTTTGTGCCAGGAACATGGGGACAAGGATTAATGTATTTTTTTTTTTTGTTATACTGCAGAGTAGTTTGGTAAAAATCATTAAACTACACTTAAATGAAGTTTAGGATTGCAAATTATATTTCAATAAAGCTATTTTTTAAAAAGGTATGGGTATAAAAGAAAATAAAATTTCAGGACCTTTTTAAATTTATTATGCCAAGGAGAAGCTAAGTCCTAGAGACTGAGTCACAGAGCATATCTGTAAATTCTGCATCTTAGATTATAGATTAACTCTCTTCTTCATTGTTCTTTTTCTGTAAATGACTAGGAGAGACCAGAGACCAGACCTCCACTTCTTCCAGTCACTGATCTTTGTTACAGAATAACTGCTTCCTTTATTGCCCTGTCCCTAACTCAGATTAGATGGCGCAAAACACCCCATGACTGTTACATCTTCAGTGTGGAACATTAAATATACCTTCCTGAAAGAAAAAGATCATCATGACTAATCAGATCATTGGAACTATGCATTAAGCCTTACATGGAAAGATGTTGAAATTCTGTTAAGCTTCCATAAACTTTGTCTGTATAAACAACCCCAAACTTCTACACTTCAGAACACTGACTTCGCATCTTTGGAATCTATATTCCTGGGCAGCTGTTCTCAAACTTTTCACTTGAATAAACTCTTTAAACTAGATTTTGACCCTTTTGATTATTTTAGATTGACGTAGGAAATTCCTAAGGAGGGCAATTTGGCAATATCTATCAAAATTACAAAATTACTTTTGACCCACCATTTCCACTTTGGGAATTTTTTTTCCTACAAATATACTGGCACACACGTGAAATCATCTTCATGCAAGGTCAGCCACTGGAGCATTGTTCAATAGCAAAAATTAGGGGAAAACCATTATGTTTCAACAGGACTGGTTAGAAATTATGGTATGGTATCATGAACACTTAGGTCAATTCCAAATCTTGGCTATTGTAAATAGTGCTCCAATAAACATGGGAGTGCAGATATCTCTTCAATATACTGCTTTCCTTTCCCATAGGAAGGAAAAACAATTAGCCTCAAAGAATAGAATTAAGACCCTTTCTATGTACTGATATAAAAAGACCTAAAAAATACATTGTAGCAAAGTATAAAAACTTTCTGTATACCAGTATACTTTGCTTTGCATTGTATGTTACCTTTGGTATACAAATGGGGAGGGTGGTAATCTGTGCTTGAATTCACTTGTATCTGCAGAAAGGAACCCTAGAGGATAGGACAGCACCCAAGACCAACGGCCACTTACAGCATGTGTCAGTGAGAACTGGGTACATGCAGAAAATTTTAGGGAAACATGCTACTCTATATAGGAATGTTTGTGTTTTTCACTTTCTGGTTTTATAATCACATAAATCCATTATCTTCTCAAAAATAAACTTCAAAGGATACAGGAAGAATCGTCAATTTTGAACTTTTTAGGGCATCAGAATCATATATGGGGCTTCTGAAAATAATTCCCAGGAGATTCTGGTTCAGTGGCCTGGCTTGAGGCAAAGCCAGAACCTGTTTCTTCTTTAAGCCCCACAGTAATTAAGACACGAGCCAAGGCTGTGCATTGCTGAGTTAGATGCTGGTGCAGTCCTCAGAGTAAAAGGAAATGAAGGGCGCAGGATGGGGTGAGGGCCAGCAACATTTGAGGGTTTTCATTAATAAAATTTCCTGATTGGTGTGAAAAAAAGAGATTGGAGAGGAAGTGTGAAGGAGACGGGCCCCTTTTGCCTATTGCCTCAGTTATGATTCTTGGAAGAATTATTTGGCAACTACTGCAGATCAGAAGAAAAAGAGCTTTTTAAAAAAAAGTCCTTTTTTAAAAAATTTCAGAATATTATGGAGGTACAAATGTTTTGGTTACATATATTGCCTTTGCACTGCCCATGTTGAAGCTGCAAGCGTGCCCAAACCCCAGATATCATGCATTGTACCCATTAGGTAAGAATTTACCCATCCCCTCCTCCCCCTCCCGCCCCCACCTGCCAAATACCCCATGAATGTGCAAATATGGAAAAAGAGCTTTTGTCCTTCGATGAATGACCTCTGCCTTGAGCATTAGGCTTTCTGGCTCTGTGGTGTCCACTAGAGGTCACTGTGCTCACGTTTCTGTGAAGACAAAACATTGGCACCTGCGGCTGCTTAGATATTCCGTCATTCATCTCAGCAATGGACTAGGTTTTAAAATGAGTCTTCCTTATAGAAAAATAAATCCAAAACCAGTAAACTCAGGAATTTCTCCACGTCACAAAATGGAACTTAGAAAGCAGAGAAAGAAATACTTCCAGAAATGTCAGTGAGATGATATAATAATAAATTAGAAGTGTTTACTTTGTTCTAAAAGATTTTTTTTTTTAAGGCAGTAAAAAGTTAAGGAAACACCTGAGAATTATTCTCCATCTGAAATCTTTTTTCTTGACTTTTGAATGTGAGAGGGTCAATTCTTACTGATTAACCAGATGCGGGTCTATGAGTTGTGTGTGCTTTGGGATACGTATAGTGGCTAAGATGGTTTCACTCAGCCAAGTAGGAAATTTGACTCAAACGCTTAAGGTAATACTTAATATTTATCTTTTGGAACTTGTTTCTACAAAGACCAAATCACTGAAAGCACAAAAAAACTAAACAAGAACAGGCCATAAGGAATCAGAATATGAATTTTGAGAAAATCTGCCCATAATGATTTTAATTTGAGGCAACCTCTTTATAGATCTAGTCATTGCAGGGTTATCAGAATGGGAGCACCTTGATTCTGCAGATAAAGGTGTTAAAAAGTCTTCTAACACGCATCTCCTGAGTTTTTCTGAGACAACAGCAGGGCCCTCTCACAGTGTAATAATAATTGGCCTTGATAAATACCAGGCCTAAATTCAAAGGTTATATTAAATCTTCTGTCTTAATTCTGTTGCTTATAATAAAAGAAAATCAATGTATTCATTGATTTTTTTTTTAATTTGAAAGGCAGTACTGAGTTTTAAACAGGTATTTATATTTTATCCCAGATATTTAAAGGGCCACCCGTTTTGGACATCCCAGAGCTTGTGCCGGATTGCTTGCAGGAAAATTGGTACTGCCTCTCTTAAGGCTGGAGACTGCCTCCCTCCCAGAATCCTCTCTGTCTATGGTTCTGAATTAGAGTGACCGGTTCTGAAGGAACTTGAAGGAAGGTAAATGTGAGGAGGAGGCCATTACTCCTGGGAGACTGTGGTCCTGAGACGCAGTGACCTATAGACACAGAGGACCCAGCAGGCTCCAGCTTGTCCTGGCTGTTCTCTCCTCCTTATCCAACTTGTCTTCTCAACTTTTGGTCTGACCAACAAACAGCAGCCCCGAGTCTACCAACCAGCACATGGCTGAGGCCCACGGTAGTGGGAGTTTCCATGGTTGTGGCGGAAATTTCCACAGACCTCTCTACGAGCTCTGTCTTGGGGGGTCCCACCTGGATAGCCCATGCACACAGCTTCTCACATCTTTCCACAAGCTTTGACCCACCCAGACAGCGAGTGCGACAGTTAGTGACTTTCCCTGACCCTCCAACTCTCTGTCCAGACCCCTCTCCCCAACCCCGACCTCCCTAGCTCTTCTCACATTCTGTGAGCTCCCATTTCATTATTCAGCCCCACATCCCTCTACAGCTCGGAAGCGCTCTGTTGTCCTGTCCGAACTGTGACAGATACAGGCTGTTTTACGTTTGACTTCAGTTGAAAAAAAAAAGAAAAAAAAGAGCTTGGCTGGGCGCTTAGGAAAGAATAGATGTGTTAATATTTACTAGATAGTCTCCAAGGCTTTCAGACAGCATCATAGTAACCGTGTTTTCTGTGGATCAAAGCACGGACTTGGCCAGCAGACAAACTGGCTTCATCGATTAATAACTATGTCACCCTGATCAATTTACTCTTCAGAGCCGTATTTTCCTCCTCCATGACGTATGGAATTGGTCATCCCTTTCTCATAGGATTGCTGTGAGGATTAAATAAGATGTTTAGTATTTAGCCAGTATCTGACATAAAGTAATTAAAGAAAAATAAAACCTACTATCATAAACCTCTTATTTCAGATCTGAGAGTTTCTGGGAATATCACAGAAAAAAAAATATCTCTGCGAACCTCACTACAAATGCTAGATAAAGAATTTTTAAAGTATCTTTAAAAATGGATAAAGGTGACAAGAGAGTAAAGGAGATCTGCAAAGGCAATGCATGCATGCCTATGCACACATCACAAATGAAGAGGGGAAACTGAGCAGGGTGGGTGGCAACTGACAGGTTGAAGGACGTCTCTCCAGCTACTGGGACCTAGAACTTGACTTTAATAGCAGCCAGGGATGCAAGGCCACCTGGAAGGCAGGGACCTTGCAAGGTGAGTATTTCAGGTTGGAGAGCTCCATTTAGGCCAGGATTCCCAAGGGCTGCCCCCCAAAGATTGAGAAAGTAAGGAAGTTTGCAGGTCATGACCTTTATCCTCAGTAAAATGGAAAACAAAATAAAACAAAAACAAGACAAATCAAAACTTGCCTTTCCTAAGAACGTGTAATGAGCGGCAGCTCCTGAGCAGGGTTGGGGCTCCAACTCACACTGCCTGCATGGTCCCCCGAAGTCCCAAGCCACAATGTCATGTAGTACCAGGTGCTGGTAGCACTGCTACCCCATAAGTTCCTGGCCAGAGCAAACAGAAATCCCCTTGGAGAAACCACCACCAACCCAGACATCAAAGCATTCCTGCAGACAGTGCTCCAAGAACTATGAATTCACACAACCAAATAATTTTTTTTTTAAGAAAAATAATTTTGGCACAAGAACCCATCAGCAAGAGTTAGCTGAGATAACCTGCCTGAGGATCAGATTTACAAAGATTTCAGATATTAAAATTTGTGTTTACAGAACATAAATGATTTAGATGTTTGAAGAAAGAAATTAGGAAACCAGAATTAAGAGTAAGGAAGAAGGCCGGGCGTGGTGGCTCACGCCTGTAATCCTAGCACTCTGGGAGGCCGAGGTGGGTGGATTGCTTAAGGTCAGGAGTTCGAAACCAGCCTGAGCAAGAGAGAGACCCTGTCTCTACTATAAACAGAAAGAAATTAATTGGCCAACTAAAAATATATAGAAAAAATTAGCCGGGCATGGTGGTGCATGCCTGTAGTCCCAGCTACTGGGGAGGCTGAGGCAGGAGGATCGCTTGAGCCCAGGAGTTTGAGGTTGCTGTGAGCTAGGCTGATGCCATGGCACTCTGGCCCAGGCAACAGAGTGAGACTCTGCCTCAAAAAAAAAAAAAAAAAAAAAAAGAATAAGGAAGAGACTATCAACAAACTAGGTAAATTTCAAAGGCAGCATATTGTACATTCCCCCAAAAAACCATTGAAAATAGTATTCAGTGAATGGATTGAACAGCAGATTGGGTACAGGCAGAGGGTACTGGTGTAGTGGAAGTTATCTGAAGTTATCTGAAGAAATTACATAAACTGCACTACAGAAAGGCAAAATGGAAAATATCACAGGTTAAAAAACAAAATAAGGAGATCTAACAAACACTGCAGTTCCACAAGGAGAGGAAAGGAAATGGGGGAGAGGGGAGAAGATATTTGCTAAGAATTTTCCAAAAATGATACATTATGTAGTATGATGCAATATTCCATAGATTCAGGAAGTTCTAAGGACCCCTAGCAAAATAAATTTAAAAAAAACCTCATCAAAGCACATCATAATCAAATTTCATATTATCAAACCTAAAGAGACAGCCCTAAAGCAGCCAGAGGAAAGACAGATAATTTACAAAGAACTACACTTAGATTGAGAGCGACTTCATTTTAGTACCACGATTCCTGTGAGGCCACAATTCCCACAAACAAGCCCTCAGCCCCTCATTGTTTTGGGGCCTGCCTAGACTGGCCTGCAGTGCCTGGTCCTAGCTGCACCTCTGCACAGACGACAGGAATGACATTCAAAACGCCTTATTCAAGGGGAGCGTGATTATCTCCTGCTTGGTGTCACCCCTGGAAGTCTGACTTGAAAGCGTTCCACCAAGCAACCCCGTTGCTTCTGGCTTACCACTGGGCTCAGCTAACGACACCCGGGGAGGAGCCTGGAGGGAGTGGCGAGAGCAGGTTGGCATATTTCCCCCCATGTCCCACTCCCTGTGCGGTCACCTGGGGCTGGCTGCAGCCTAAGGTCCTGCTCGTCACAAATTGGGCTTCTCTCCACGACTCTCTAGTTCAGCATTCCTATTAATACTCCCGTCCTTGGCCCCGTATCCAGGGGTAGGGACAGCTCTGCTGCTGAAGCTGTCTGGTACGTTCTGCACCATCTCATGACTGTCCCCTACACCTGCCACACACTGGTAGCTAAACTGTCCTGGAATGATCCTAACATGTGTGCACCATCTGTTTCCTGTCAGACTGAAACACTTTCCAACTTCTCCACGACTCTAGGGAAACCCTTGGAAAGTTAAAAGCCACTTTCTTCTGGCTTTTGAGTCTCTCTTGCAATGCTCAGTGTTCAGGGGAGGAATGCTCAACAAAGGCTGATAGAAATAGCAGCATTATGAAATGTGAATATTGAATATGTGCTTGCTAAAAGCCTTCCTTGATCTAACTCTATCTCCAATCAGAATGAGACACTGGAGGTTGAATGCATTCCCCTGGAGATGTTGTGTGGTCCACATGTTGTTGGTTTCTTGGGCTAGTTCTCATGTGAACCAAATCCCTGTCTCTAAGAGTCCCTTGGAGTTTGCTAGAGTTTGCTGCGTGGATTCAGGGACAGCCTGGGGAGCTATTGGAAGTGTTTCATGAGATCGAGGAAGGCTGGTGCAGCCGCTGCTCAGAAGACTTTATATTCCTGAAATGGACAGGAGCCATGTTTCCACTGAGAAAATCACTGTTTCCAATAACCTCAAATCCCTTCTCTCCTTAGCTCTGTAGGAGCCTACTGCCTTGTTCACTGCAGGAAAGTCTCATTACTCAAAGTGGTTAACAGCGAACGTTACCTTTTTCCTATAGTGTCAACTCTTCTGGTAAAATTTCAAAGCAACCTTCCTTGCGAGGTCCTTCATTCTATGCCTGTTCTATAGCTCCCCTGTGCTCCCCAAGTCATGCGCCTGTGCTGCTCTGCCTTGCCCTCTGGCGGGAGCCAGAGCCCCACAAAGCTGCCAGCGATGAATCCTTCAGCTCTCACCATTTCTCAACCTGCCCCTTCCCGTGCATAGAGTTCCTGCTAGAGTTCTTGCTTGCTGCAGCTTTCTGGCCAGAAGAGGGTCACCTTTAATGGACAGCAGCTCTCTTTGACTCCAGTTTGAGTCAAAGTGCCCAAGAAACGTAGGAAATCCTGCTGTATCGAGTACGCCGCTTTGGGGCAACCCTTGTGGGATCTAGCCCCTTTGACCTTAGCCTCCAATTCAGCACACTGGAGGGAGGATGCAAGCTGAAAGAAAGGTGTGGCTGGGCTAGATTCATCACCACCACCTCCTCCTCCTGTATCCTTCTCCATCCTCCTCTCACACTCTCTCCTGTTGGGGAGGAACTATTGTATTTGTAAAGACAAAGCAACAGGACAACATAAGGTGATGTGTTAGCATAATAATGAAAGGAGCAAAGTAGTTGCAAGGGAAAGGTTTGTCAGTGTCGGTAAGGCTGTAGTGGGGCAGTGGGACTGGCAGCCAAAGTCCCAGGATGAAGACAAGAGGGAGCTTGTAAATCTATCTCTGTGGTTCAGAGAGAACACAGGGACGCTCTTGGAAGGACAGACAGCTACCCAGGGGATTCCAAAAGGAGGAGAAAAGACAGAGACTAAGATCCTCTCTTTCTTTTTCTCCTTTCTTCAGATAGGGGGACTCTTTGCAAATGAAAAGGAGACTCAGAAGAAAAGTAAAAATAAATATTTCGCAACATTTACTACCCTCTGTCTTCATTTTTATTTTCATATTATTTCCTTTGTGATAACAGATTTTACCTACAAACCATTTCAGGTGTTGGAGGTGCCAATAAAAGATACATAGAAGTAGAAGGTTCAATTTGTTCCTGGTGCTAAGAGAAGAAAATGATGTTTCCATATCCCTAGTTGGAATCTAATGTGTTCCCTGTGAAATGTCATCAGTGTGGAACTCAGTAGGCCTCAATCCTGACACTTGAAAATAATCTAGAGAGTTTTCAAACACTGAATCAGAACAGGGAGGTGGGGAGAGAGCTGGACATTTGTGGTTTTTAGAAGGTCCCCTAGTGACGTGAAAGTGTAGCTAGGGCTGAGGACCACCTTAACATTAGCACTCCCGGACATTTGGTAGCATGTTGGAGAAGTGGGACATGTTCCAACATGATTCCTGTGAGGAGACCACCCCATGTGCCAGCCACCAGCCCTCACCCTTCTTTGGGGACTTCCCAGACTGGCCCACAGCATCCTAAGGGGTACCTCTGCTCACACAAGAGGAATGACATTCAAACGACTTAATTCAGATCAATGCGATTGTGCAGTTGTTTTCTCCCTAAACCATTTTCATTCGTAAACTTTCTGAAATCTAGAAGTTTATGGTGAAAAAACAACCGTTTCTTAGCACTAGCTCTTGGCTATTCTCTTTTCTTTTGCATTTGGGTATTTTTTTTCTTCCTGTTGTATATTGTTATACAGAAAGCACTTTCCCAAACCCAAACCAAAACCAAAACAAAACTTCTCTTACTGCCTTGTCTTTTCCTTCACCCAGTGATTTCTGATTTGCTCTTTGAGCCTGCAGCAATCTCAGCCATCCAATCTGCCCACCCCACCTGCAATTCCCAGGTAGCTTCTCCTCTGAGCTTGTACTGCATTTAGAACATGATAGTCTTTTTAATTACCTTTTCAAGTGATTCACTTGTCTGCCTTCCCGCCTACTGTAAGCCTGTAGAAGGGAATAACAAAGAGCTACTTGTCTGTATATCCCCAGTGCCCAGCATAGCCTCTGGACCATGGAAAGGGCTGAAATATTTTAATAAACGAAAACTATCAACGGCAAGACCCTTTTCTTCCAATGAAACCCTAAGTTTCAATGCAATTCATGTAGTGCCTGCCTGCTCACTCAGTCTTCTGCTCCTAACCTTTAGAAGTGATTCACACTGTGGAGACGAAGAGAAAGCATGGAGAGAATGCAAAGGTCTACTCAGCTCAACCTTGAAGGTAACTTTCAACTTCTTCTCTGGAGGAAGCTCTTGAAAACTGAAGTGGTCTGCTCCGCCCTCTAGTGGTGGCCACGTTGCAGACCACTTTTAAAGACTATCTTCAGGAATGAATACCAGGTAAAAGTCTCCAGAATGGTATTGGAATGCCGTGTATTACCTACCCAGCTGTTATTTCAGCATTCTGTTGCTGTTTCCCATAAGAGGTTTGGAGTCCTTTGGTCAAGGGTCTGTAGTCATATTCGGCAGGGACATCTCCCCGGAAGGTGGTTTGTGCATTTAAGAACAGAGTCCTCACCACTCTAAATCTTGGCGGGCATCCTGGCAGCATCCCACTTGAAATGTTTTCCTTCATGCCCTACATATTTTCCCTTATGGTACCAGGGTACTTGAGCAGATCAGGGCTCAGTAAGGCTTCAGGCATTCTAGTCTCTCAGGGTAAATATTCAAATAAAATTCTGCAATACTGATGCAATGTAGCCCAATACAACGGACCCACGACACATTCTCAGGTATTTAATCAAGCCTCTTTGACTCAAAGAAAGTTATTTTCGATTCTGACTTTTGTTGTTGTTGACAGTGGTGGGGATGTGGCAATTTTTTTGTTGTTTATTGGGTTTTTAAGTCAATTATGACAATAGAAAGCTGTTGTTGGGGCTAGATGACCTAATCTAGAATATCACTGAAACCAGCAACTTTCTGGAGGCTGCCACGTTCTGATTCTGATCTGACCTTTTCTTAGATGGGGCCTATGTGGAAGATAAGGGAAAGTAGAGGGAAATAACATAATATCTACAAAGAGAGTGTTCCCATTGTGTACGTACAGCACTGTCTCCTACGGACTGCATTTTTATTGGCAATCTGCAGACACTTTCTCCAGGTTGCAGGCACATTTTGAGTCACAACAATGTGTGGGGCTCACAGAGCAATTTGTAGTCATGGTTTCTTTCACAAAATGATGATGTTGAAGAACATCATGTAATTAGGCCAAAGGAAAATAGTGTTTATTCTATGAGCTGTGGATAGGCTGCATGTCTGAGTTCTAATTAACACAGTGGTTGATTCACTAATGCCAAGTGTCTGTCGTTAAGGAAGACATTAAAGCAGTTCGGCAGGTAACATTTTGGAAGGGGCTTCTGGAAGACAGCGGTTCACCTGGGCAAACAATACAATGATGGCAATTCAGTCCTAATGCAGTCTGATGAAATGTGTACCTATTTACTGGATTTCTCTCATCTCAAACCCACTTGGGAGAAAATAGAGATTTTCCTCAATGAATGTGTACAATAAGGCCTCTGGAAATATGCAAGCATCCACAGATAAAAGTATTAGACTATGCATTTTGAGCAAGTACAAATAGCAGCAAGGCTTAAGAGAGGGGAGAGCTCTATTTTTGATGCTAGTTCACCGTTGACCTAATCGGAGCCCTGGAGAGCTAGCGTCAGAATAGGCTGAAGCAGGAACTCTTCCTCCACATTATGCTGTTTTTTTTTTTTTTCCAGAGTTAAGACTTTTGCTGAAATGCTAATTACGAAAAAAAAAAATCTCCTTGGGGAACCTGTAGGTTTCCACCTTGTCCCAGGCCCTGGGAGATTAAAATGTTACGACAGTTATGAAGTTCCTTTCTGGGAAAGCTCCATGATGCTGTGAAAAGTGTCGAAGGAGATTAATTAATAAAAAAGAGAGAGAGAGAGAACTTCACCTTGTACCTGGAAGTTGAAGTCTGGAGTAGAAAATTAACCTCAGTCACTCCAGTGTGGCAGAAATGCTACCTATTCCTGCTGCCCAAATTCCTCAGTCCATTCTTGATAACACATTAAACACACACACACACACACACACCTCTCTTTGTCTTTCTGCAGAGCATACTTCTTTTCTGATGTTTCTTTATGTCAGAAGCAAGCAAAGGAGAGAAAGGATTGTCTAAGTTGATGAAACAGCCTGTATTGTAGCACTAACTTTAATCCACTACCAAAGGGCTACACCCAGATATAGCACCACTCTGACATCGGTAAATTTAGACACGAACCCTCACTAAACCCACCTTCTGCTCCTACTTTTCCCTCCTGTTCCCCGTTGCCCACCCTCATTCCTTCCCTCCCTTTGCTACCATTCATTACCTTCCTCCTCTTGAAGGAAAGCTGACTTGGGGATAATTTTCCATCTCTATCTGCTTCTCTTGGCTCTGTGACTGATAAGAAAGAGCTTCAGAAAGTATCACATGGATAATACAGCTTTGGGAGACTCTAATGCAGTTGTCTGGGGCTGGCCAAAGAATCTCAGAAGATCCACTTGCTGCCTGCTCTTTAATCCTGCCATGAGATAAGGGAAGGTCAAATGTGGTGGTTCCCATTTTAAAATGGGGGTTATTAAGGTTGAAACCTGAACAGAGCACTTGCTACCTTCCTTCACCTTTTAGCTCTTCCTCTCTTCTTCTTCCCTTTTAGCTCCTCCTCTCTTCTTCTCCCTCCTATTCAGTCCCATTTCCTTGCTTGCTTAGTCAGTGCAGAATCTTCCAACAGCAAATTCTCAGCTAGCTCTCCGTCCTTCAGCCTTCCACCCCTTTAGCTGATCACCAGTAGGGGCCTGAGGCAGACTGCATTGTAACAAGGCATATATGAAGGTTTCAATTTCTAGCAGTGACCAGATGGTGAGCAGTGACCTTCTCACTTTCCTAGTATCATGCCCCAGTAGAGGCTGCCTTGGGATAAATGTGGACAAGTTCTCCCTGGAAAAGTCAGTCACTCCAAAAGCCTGTTCTGCTCCACCACCAGCGTAACCTGCAAAGTGTGGATTTTCTTTAAACCGAAGATCGGCAATAATTGTGATTTTGAATGTGAAATTTCTTTGTCTTAATTTGCTTTTTGGTCTTAGAGTGATTTCTTATTGACTAAATCGAGCAGCTGCTGTTTTCAGGAAATATGACATTTTTTTTAGATACATTTTCTTTTCCAGATTGGTGTTTTTTATTTTTATTTTTTTTATTTTTTAATTTTTTTGAGACAGAGTCTCACTCTGTTGCCCAGGCTAGAGTGCTGTGGCATCAGCCTAGCTCATAGCAACCTCAAACTCCTGGGTTCAAGCGATCCTCCTGCCTCAGTCTCCTGAGTAGCTGGGACTACAGGTGTGTGCCACCACACTCAACCAATCTTTTCTACTTTGGGTAGAGATGGTCTCACTATTGCTCAAGCTGATCTCAAACTCCTGACCTCAAGTGATCCTCCTGCCTTGGCCTCCCAGAGTGCTAGGATTACAGGTATGAGCCACCATCCCGGCCCAGATTGGTTTAAAAGAAGGAACAAGTCTGAGAGTGCAGAGATCTGGGTTCTCCTTCTTTATTCATCACTTGGTAGTTGGGTGACTTTAAGCAAGTCACATCCATTTATTCTACAAACGTGAGTGTCTGCTATGTGCCTGGCACTGGGACACGATGAACAAGGCACAGGAAATTGACCATTGCAATTTACTCTAAAGGAGGTTTTCCCAAGAAACCCAAGAGCAAAGAGGAAAGAACCTCTAAGTCTGTTTGGAGGATGGGAGAACTTTTCACAAAACAGGTAGAACTTCAGCTCTGCTTCCATGAAATACTTTTTCAATTGCACTAGTCCGCAGCTTTTTTAGAGCACCTATTGGTCTGAAAATTATACATTTCTTTTCTATTAGTGGCGATTCTTACAATTTGTTCACACGCATGTGACTTTCTAAGCCTACGGTTAACAAATATCTACCTCTCAAATAATAGAAAGACTTTAGGACACCCTTTAATCTCCTCTATCTTGTTTTAATTCCATCCTATTGAATAATCACAAAATCAGTCATTATTATTATGTTGCTACTTATAATCAAGGCCTATTTAGATTTATCTACATTTCACTGATTTCTTTGCCTGCTATATATACCTTTTTGCATCTCACTCATTCCTTCTGAGTTCAATTTGTTCTTCCTGAATTGTATCCATTGGTAGGCTCCATTGGGGGTGCACTCTCAGTTATCATTTTAATGATAGTTTAGCATAGAATTTTAGGTTGATAACTGTCTTTTCTCAGCACCTTGAAGATATTAGCACTCTGCCTTTTGATGTATAGTATTGTTTATATCAATGTAATTATTGTTCATTTTGGGTAATCTGACTTTTCCTTGTTAAAAATCCTTGTCTTTGATATTCTGCTATTTCACTCCTGTGTGCAAGAGTGAATTTATTTGTATTTATCTTAATCAGATCTTCTTGAACTTTCTGAATCTGATGCTTTTGGTGTTTCAAAATTCTTAGAAAATTCTTAGTCATTATATCTTCAAATATTGCCTCTTCCTCATTTTTTCTATATTTTCCTTCTGAAAATTCTGTTAGATTTCTTTTCATCTTATCCTTCATGTCTCTTCATCTTTCTTCATATTTTTCATCTCTTAATCTCTTTGTGGTTCATGTTCAGATAGATCTATTTCCAGTTTGATAATGCTTACTTTGCTCTTTCTAATCTGTCTATTGAGTTTTCAATATCAGTGAATGTATTTTTCATTTCTAAACATTGTATTTTTTCAGTCACCATTGCAGCTTTACTTTTCTCCTGTTTTTTATTTTTTCATGTCTTTAATTATTTTAAACATACTTATGTTATTGTCTATGTCCAAGTCGACTGAAATCCCAGCATCCAGTCATGCCATTCGTGGTGTCTGCTGATGCTTGCTCATGGTAGCTGTAGTGTTTTTGTCAATTTAGATTGTGAATTTATATGTAACGAGCCTTCATCTATCTCTGAGGATCCCGTGAGGCCTGGATGGGGCGTGTGGTCCTTCTTCAAGGCTTTACATTTGCCTCTGCCAAATGCCCCGAGGGTAGAAAACTGGGATCCATTTTTACATGAATTGTTCAACTGAAAGTTCTTGAGCCATAGAGAAGAGCCCCAGATCCATGTGGGGATGAGTCTTGATTATGAATTCTCTGGAGAGATCTTTTTCCTTACTCAGAACCTTGACCAAAATGAACAAATACCTTGTCATCACCTTGTCAGCAGCTGAATTCCTTGAAGGACCTCCAAATTGTTGAAAATAGAGTCCTTCGAGTGTCCCTGGTGACTCGGTTCCAACACCCCCAGCCCTACATGGAGCCAGGGCCTCACCTGCTGTCTCCAGGTGAGCATTTGCTCACGAGGTCCTGAGCTGCCTAGAGGGTGCCCTCTGTCTGCTCCTGCCTCCTCCCCGGACAACTGCGACTCATCTCTGTGCTGCCCTGGTCTCCAGTTACCTTGTTGGTTTTAGCTCCTGAACATCTCTCATACTGTCTTGCAAACTCAGCTATGCATTCAAAAATATAGCTTTGGTATAATTTAAAAGTATAGCTTTTGGTATAAAATAGTTTGGTATGATCTCTCTAGCATTTGTAGGAGTTTTATAATGGGAGAATCTGTACTTCTCTGTATTGGTAGACATGTGCAGCCCTATATACACTTTGAAGAAATAGATCACAAAGGAATGTTTAATTAGGCTAAAGCATTTTTGTTTTTTGTTTTTTTTCTTTTATGTGAAAGGATGGCCATATTATCTGGTTAACATGATAAGGAGAATTAACCACAATTAACATATTACTAACTCAAAAATTGATAATGGGGTGCTTGAGAAAATACAGACAAACCTAATGCCTTTTTAGGGAATAATCAGACAGAAAACTGTAAAACTGAAGAGGTCTTGGAATTAATGTATTCATTCGTTCATTCATTCATCAGTTATCTAACGCATGCTTATGATCCAGAAACTACTGGGCATGCAGTTCCTTCTCTTACAACACTCACCTTCTGCAACACACAGTGAATAGTAAACAAATGATTTAGTAACATAGTAATAGATGGTGATAAAGGCTGCAGAGAAATTTAAATAGGGTTATGGGATGAAGACTGGGAGATATCAGCCTCCAGGAAGAAGTAACAACCGGGCTGAATCCTAAACAAGAGAAGGAATGGGCAATGAGAAGAGTAGGGAGGATCTCCTAGGCAGGAAGATGGTCTGCTATTCAGGTATGGAGAGCGTAGGGGACCCGAGTGAGAAGCCAGAGCTGACGGAGTGCTCCAAGAGCACAGAAACCAACTTTGCCAGAGTTGGCCCTGGTTGGGGGCTCTGATCAGACCTTCTCTATTCTTCAATCCCCAAACCTCTCACAAGCCACTAATCCCCTTGCCAGCTGTCCTGTTCAGCCTTGTCTTAAGCAAGCTGTCACTGACCACATCAAATACATCCGAGTGCCCACATGAGCCGTAAGAATACCCAGAGCACCTGCTTCTAGGGTGTTTTGAACATCTTACTCCAAATCCTCAGAGCGTCTGCAATTAATGCAATTATCTACGCGTTCTTACACCTGTTGTTTGTTTTTGTGTAATTCTGTCTGTGCTCTTTCAAATAACCACTGATTATGTTCTGGTATAATAAACTGAAAATTTGCTATTATGGGTTTTAGAAAGAAAAGGAAGTGCTTCTTGATACGTTGATATAAAAATCTCTAGCCTTAATTGTAAAATTTCCATACATGTTTATGTATAGATCTATATAGCTCTGCTTCAAGTTAACAATCACAATAACTATATAAATATGCATTTACATATATGTATTTGTATGATAGTTTTATAAGAAAAAAACTATTTGGAATATTATTGTCTTCCTTCTCATAAGATTACTGATTAATAACTGCATGCTCATAATCATTTTAAAATTATTGTTTACTTGATTTTGCTTTCTTTTCATCATAATCATGTGCAGTAAGTAGCATTATTTCCCTTCTTTTACAGATGGTTAGAAAACTGAGTCCATAAAAGGCACTGATTTATTGACGGTGTCACAACAGAAAATAATACTGAGCACAGATTAACAGATAAAATGTGACCATTAAGGGTAAAACGTCCATCTCTGTTCCAAGTGAACAACACCAATATTTTCACCTTAATTTGCATGAATTCAGTATTTGCAATGGCTATGTAATTTCCTACCATTAGCAGGAAAGCTGTGGTGCATGCTTTCTTTTAAATTAAACATTCATTGACCACGGTGGATTGTTGAATATAATATCAAAATTAAAATCTCAATTTTTATCTTAGATGTACATGATTTTATTTTCTTCACCTTATTGTTATGAAGGGCTTTCTATAGGAAGTCAGCATCTTTATGAATTCTAGGATGCATATATTACTGAGACATTAATCACATTAGATGGTGTTATTTTCATTAATCCTTTGTATAGCAACTGAAAATAGACCTAGAGATGAGTGCTGAAAAGCATTAAGCCTCGAAATGAAAAACAGCCAGTGGGAGGAGAACCCTAGCATAGCTATATTTTCCCAGGGCGCTATCTTAATTTAATCTTGGTGCCACCAGTGGAGTGGCTCCTTGCAATATTAGAATTTGTCGAGTGACTTTTCTCAGTAATGGTGTTGCCTCTGCCCATCCTATCAAATTCTTTTCAATCCACATTTAAGGGCAAGTTAGAACACAAACCTGGAGCTGACAAGCTTCCTGACGCATTGCATTTCAAGTGTTGTGTTACTTGCTGCTTTCGTTAACTCTCCTCCAGTCCTTGCTGGCAACATACTCAGTTCTTTTTTTTTTTAATTTTTCTTTTAGTAACGTTGGCACCAACAACACACTTAGTTCTGTGCTAGCTGCCTATAAAACACATCATTCGGGAAAATAAACTTTTATAGAATCACACACATCTGATTTCTAACCATTCCTTGAATAGCTAAACTCTGGGAGGAAAAAAAAAACTGAAAAGGAAAAATAGCTCTTGGAAGCAAAATAATCATCAGAAATATAAGATCCCCCACTCATCCTAGGCTTCAAAATCCTGGCCACTGCCACGTTGCTATTTGACTGTACACAATTTTGTGACAAATCGTATATCAAGTACTTTATATGTAATATTTCATCAAATCCTCACAAGTCTCCAGTGAGCCTGGTACCTCTATTAGCTCTTTCTCTCTCTATATATATATTTTTTCATAGATAAGGAAACAGAAGTATAGAGAAGTTAAGTACCTTATCCAAAGTCATACAGTCAGGAAGGAATGGGGTAGGATTTGAACCCAGACAGCCTCACTCCAGGGCCTAAGTGCTAAATGAGCAATAAATGGCATGTTGTTTGCTTGTACATTATGTGCAGAGATTCATTTAGATATGTCCTTGGAAATCTTATATCCTAGTAAGGAAGTAAGTCAAGAGCCTGGGAGAAGGAGGCATGATGCAAAGTCCAAAAATCCTTTGCCTACTCCTCATGGCCCTTTATTTTGTGATTCAACTTGATTTTCTAACCTGTGACCTGCAATTTTCCTACTTGAACCTAGACTCATTGTGATGTGTCTAGAGAAGCTCTCGCCTTCACAGTTCCATGCCTCTGTTCACTTGACTATCATATGCTCTTCTCCATCGCCCACACAAGCCAGTTCTTCTCTAGGTGAATCCTAACCACTCTCCAAAGAGTGCTCTTTACACTTGAACTCATAGAGTTTCTTCCCTCCTTTTACCATAACCACTGTGAGCCATGTGCTTTACATCTATCTCTGATGCGAGCCTTGAGGTTATCTCGAAGAGTGTTCTAGGAAAAGGGAATGGAAAACGCAAAGGCCCCAAGGCAGGAGTGTGTGAAGCGTGTACCGAATCACAGGGAAGCCAGTGGCATCTAAGAGATCTTTTCCAGCCCCCATAGACACGAATGAGCTATGTGAGTGCTCAAGGCCAACAATCTTTCCACTTCTGAGGACACCATACTCGGGCTTGCCTAGTGCAGTGGTTGTCTTAGTCCATTTGGGCTGTTGTAACAACATACCATAAACTGTAGGTTATAAACAATGGAAATTTATTTCTCATGGTTCCAGAGGCTGGGAAGTCCAGAATCAAGGTGCCAGCCCATTCAGTGTCTGGCCAGGGTCCACATTCTGGCTCATGGATGATGCCTTCTCACTGTGTCCTCATGCGGTGAGGAGAAGGACAGTTCTCTGGGGTCTCTTTTATAAGAGCATTGATTCCATTCATAGGGGCTCCACCTTCATGGCATAATCACTTCCCAAAGCCCTCACATTCTCATACCATTGCCTTGGGTGTTAGAATTTCAACATATGAATTTTGGAAGGATACAAACATTCAGACCATAGTGGTACCTAGTTCTTTGGAATCCTATCGCTCTAGTTTTTCAATATCACAAGTGACCCAAACTGGACACAGCTGCCACACAGTAACAAAACCTCGAAATACATAATATAACATTTTCAGAACTAAAAGGAGAAATAGACAAACCCATAATCATAATGGGAGATTTTAACATCTCTTTCAGTAAACGATATAAATGGAATGAACAGTCAAAAATAATATCAATAAAAATGTAAGGATTTGAACGACATGCCTTTTTCGTTAGAAATGACCCATGTTTGCAAATGAGAAACTTTCTTAACCTTTTTCCTCATCATAGAAGTTGGAGGACCTAGAAGTCTCTTTTCATTTTGAACTGTCTCAGTCTCCTTCAGCCCAAGCTGATATAAGTCTTTAAAAAATTTTGTGACCTTCTGATATATCAAATGATAGATAAACTTCCTTAGATAAAAGCCCCTCTGTACTTTTCTGCTTGACTTATTTATTGCTCTACAGCAAACTCCCCAAACTAAGTGGCTTAAAAATCACAACAAATTATTTCCTATGATTCTGTGGGTTTCCTGGAAAATACTGATAAACTGGACTACATTAAAGTTTTAAAGAACTCCTAAAAAATTAGTAAGATCCAGATAACCTAATAGAAAAAAAAGGTAAAAGATATAAACGGCACTTCAGAAAACAGGATATCTAAATGGCCAATAAATACATGTGATATGAAAGAATGCTCAACTTCATTAGTTATCAGAGAAAATTCAACTGATGCCACAATGTGATACCACTGCATACTCAAAAAGATATCTAAAATAAAAAAGCCAATTATAAGCAAGATTGCTGGGAGGAGTATAAATTGGTACAACCACTTTGGGAAACTGTTAGTATCTGCTAAATTTGAATATAACATACCTTATGACCCAGCAATTCCACTTTTAGGTATAACTCCAACAGAAATACATACACACATATGTACCAAAAGACATGTATTTGAATGTTCACAGCAGCATTGTTAGTAACATCAAGAAGTGGAAACATCCTTAATGACCATCTGCAATTTTAAAAAAACAAATCAACACATGTGGTAGTCACAATGAGATACTCCACAGCAGTGAAATTGAATAAGCTGCTATACATGACAGCATGGATAAATCTCATAAATATAACACTAAGCAAAAGAAAGCAGACACAGACAGTGCACACTAAATGATTCCATTTATATTGTATAATGCACCAAAAATAAAAGGCAAAACTAATCAGTGGGGAGAGAGAATGGTAATGTTCTATTTTTTGACCAGGGTGATGGTTACACCGGTAGTTCTTTTTGCAATAATTCACTGAACTATGCACCTTGCATAAAAGTTCATTTTCCTAAGGGGGACATGTTTTAAAATTTTAATTTAGTAGAGCATACACCAGGCCTGCCAGGGGCAGGAAGTTATCCTGGAAAGAGGAGGCATCTTGACACAAGGAATGAAAATGTAAAATAGTTTGACATAAACTGGGGCTCTCCAAGCAATATTATATGATATGCTGGGAGGAAGGAGAGGTGAGATGAAGTGGAAGAGGGAGGAAAGGTCCCTGCCAAGTATTTCAGATTTTATTATGCTTTAGGAAGATGTGGAGAGGCTTTAAGCATGGAAGCACAGGTTTTACATTTTTAACAATCTCTCAGGCTGATGGCAGGATGGAAGGGGGATGTCTGGTCAATCATGTCTGCTTCCAGACACCTTTTTCAGAGTTCTCTCTTCGTCCAACTCCAAAGACTGAGAGAATGAGAGGTCAGATGGTGGAAAATAATGAAGCTCACAGAGGCACTCTGGCTCTCTGTGTCCTTGATCTCATTAGCACCAGAAAATCGTCAGATAATCAGAACTGGATAATAGGTACAGAATTTTCTGTAAAAATTGCTCCACTGAAGTGTCTTAATGGTGATGACTGAATGATTGTGCAAAAAGCAAAATACCAGGAAAAACACGTACACACTAAAGTAACTGCCTATGCATTCATTTGCTACAACTAGCTTTTCTTGTCCTTCAAGTCAAAACTAGCTATTCCTAGGCTTTTCCTCTTTAAAACCAGTTATACCTGTTATAGTGCTTTACCTCCCTCCTATGGCTAGATTTTTAAAGACATGTTTTCTCTTCATTTGCAAACTGAGAAATCTACCTTGTTGAAATCAAACAACTGGGAACCTAATAAGCATTTAAATATTCAATCTTGCTATTTATCAGAGAAATGCTAATTAAAATGAAATATTATTTCACAGCTATCATATTGAGATTTAAAAGACTGATAATACAACTGTGGGAAAAAGGAAACTTTTATACACTACAGATAAGATTGAAAATTTGGCCATTCTGAAGTGCAATTTGTTAATATCTTTTAGAACTAAAGATATTCCTATTCGTTAAGCCAGAAATTCCACTTCTAGGTAGAAATCATGCAGAAAGTCTCAAGTTGTCTATAATAAAAATATAGTTCTCTAAAAAATTTTTCAATGTGTTGAGGATCAATAGTTTTGTGAAATACAATAAAAATTAATTAATAAAACAAACTTTAAAACAGACACCAAAATACAAGTCTGAATATTCTTTATTATTAGATTCAATAGATATAAAAATATTCAGCTGAATTGCTACTAAAGTTTATAAATGATTATTCTCAATTTCTGTACTTTAACTATGAACTGGTAACAATCCGCAGTCCATAATTTGAGAAGCGCTACCATCAGTAACTCTAGCCCACAGGAACAAGGAGATAGATTCATGAAAAAAGTGTTTATTGCAGCACTGTTTTAAATATTTTAAAAAACTAAATTCATCATCATAGAGGAGAATAAATATTGTAGCCATATGATGAAATACAACACAACAATTGAAATGAAAAAACTAGACCTATGCATATTAGCATGAATAAATATTGAAACCAAAACATTCAGTGAAAAAAAATTTGTCGAGAGGATCTTATGGTATGATGTCATTTATATAAGCTTCAAAAATACTCAAAACACTATTATGTAAATGTCTCATGGTTATAAATAAATGTGTTAAAATTAAGGAATGGAAGATTAAATACCAATTTCACATTTTTAACATTTTTTTAATAACATTTGACAATTAGGAGAAATACCAATTTCAGAATAGTAATTTTCCCTTGGGAAGTATGAGAAGGATTATGAGATTAAAGAACTTTAATTTTTGTCCATAGTGTTTTATTTCTATAAAAAATTAAAACAGACATTATGTAATATAAAACATTTGTTAAACCTGGGTATTGGGTACATGTGTGCCATGTTATTTCCTATTTTTAAAATGTTTAAATCATTTCATAATTTTTAATTTAAAAAACCAATGAAAACAGTTCAAGGAAGTTCATTACATATTTGAAATATTGAAATGGTTTTATTTTTAAGTATCATAGTTTCTTTAGCCAGAATGCATGTAGTTATAGAGAGAGAAACTTAATCATTTACTTCTGACTTCAAACGTCTGTCTTGAAACTGGAATACTGTACACAGACCAAGTAGGGATAGTGGGAAAAGCTGCCCCTTTGTGAACACAGACAACTTGTCTCCTAGTCCCAGCTCTGCCTGTGCGAAAACCAAATCTCAAATTACAAGGGGAACTAACCTACTCCAACTTTCTCATTCTAATAGGAACTAGCTCAGAGACGCTGTGAATTGACCAAGGCACATGCTCCTTGGTGGAACTAAGACCAGGGTTGAACGTTTTCTCCCCTAGAAAAGTCACAGGTCATTTAGAAACAAATGAACAGACAGGAAACAATGGTATTTGATTACTGCTCCTTGTTTCTACGAGGCTTGGTTCTAGACACTCAAAAACGCATAGTCCACGCTGCCTCTTCAAAAGTCAGCTGAGGGAACTTCCGGCCCATGGGAAGCAGGGAAAGGGCACCTTGAAGTCAGGTGTGAATTCCACCTGCAAGCTCTGTAACCTTGGGCCCAAGGAGACTCATCTGTAAGTATGGGGAAGAATACATTATAGATCACATATAGAGTTCCTAGCACGTGATGAACATAATGAGTGGCTCATAAATATTATTTTCTTTCACCTTCCCTGACTACTAAGGTTCAGAGCATAAAGCGACTCCATGTCTGCCTGGAGGTGGTGAGACAGACATGTGACAAATACAGGGGGTCCTGCTTTATCTGTGGTTTCAGTCACCCATGGCCAACTGCTGTCCGAAAATAGCTGAGTACAGTATAGTAAGATATTTTGAGAGATGGGGGGAGAAAGACCACATTCACATAACTTTTATTACAGTATACTGGCATAATTGTTCTATTTTATTATTAGTTATTGCTGTGCATCTCTTACTGTGCCTAGTTTATAAATTAAACTTTATCATAGGTATAATGTGTATAGGAAAAAAACATCTTGTATAAAGGGTTTGGTACTATCCTCAGTTTCAGGCATTCACTGGGGGGTCTTGTATCATATTCCTTCAAGGATAATGGGGGGCGGGTTTCACTGTAAATGCAATGGAGTAAGGTAAGGATGCACCCAGATACATTTAGAGTACTCTGAGGCAATTGAAACAGCAGAAAGTAACTACTGTCCTATGTACTATGTTGCCATGTAACAAATCTAGGTCTCAATTTGTTCACCTATACAGTAGTTCTCTGCTTACAAAAGTGAGAACATTAAAAAAAAAAAAAATGAGGCTGGCACCATGGCTCAGTGCTGTAATCCTAGCACTTCAAGAGGCTGAGGTGGGAGGATTGCTTGAGCCCAGGAGTTTGAGATCAGCTGGGGCAATAGCAAGACCCTGTCTCTACAAAAAATTTAAAAACTTTAGCTGGGTGTGGCGGTGAGGGCCTGTAGTCCCAGCTGCTTGGAAGGCTGAGGCAGGATTGCTTGAGCCCAGGAGTTTGAGCTTGCAGTGAACTATGATGATGCCACTGCACTTTAGCTCTGGCAACAGAGGGAGAACTTGTCTCAAAAAAAGAAAAAAAGTGCTTAATATATCATAATACTAATATGAGGAGACATTGCTAATTTTCCCCCCATCAACCAGAATAATGGCTTCTCAAAGATGTCCATGTCCTAATCCCCAGAATATGTTATGGGAATATGTTGTTACATGTCAAGGCGGAATTAAAGTTGCTAACCAGCCGTTCATAAAATAAGGAGATTATCCTAAATTAACTGGGCATCCCCAATATAATCGCAAGGGTCCTGTAAGTGTAGAAGAGGAAGGTAGAGCTCAGAATGAAAAATTTAAAGATGCTGCACTGCTGCCTTCAAAGACAGAAGAAGGAACCGCAAGCCAAGCAATACAGTTGGCCTCTAGAAGCTGGAGAAGGCAAGGAAAGAGACTCTTTCCTAGAGTTTCCAGAGAAAATGTACACATGCCAACAGCTTGATTTTTAACCCATAAGACCAATTTTAGGCTTCTAATCTCCAGAACCGTAAAATAATAAATTTGTGTTGTTTTTAAGCCATTAAGTTTGTGGTGATTTGTTTACAGGCATAATGCAAAACTTAATACAAACCATAACCTCAGTACTTTGAAGACAGCAGCGTGAAGAATGAATTAGTGCCGAAGGCAGCATAGAATGTGAGTGCTGTTGCTGTTTTTTCTTTTTTTAAACGTGACTGTCATCACACCAGAGACACCGGGTTCAAATGGTCAGTGCATTATCAGTCCAGGCCTAGAATCAACAGGATGAGGACTTCCATGAAATTTTCTCTAGATCTATCTAGCTCTGGCATGCATAAAGCTATGCTCTTCTCTCTGCACTAGTGGCCCTGGTACATTCCACAACAGATGCTGAGCAGGGACCCTGTGGAACAGTCCCAACTCCTTTTCCCCAGAACATTTCTTTTAGGCCAAATACTGTGTATTAATGTTTCTTTGTTTCGTTTGATCCTTATTTTAGATGTTTAGATCCACCTGATAAACTTATAATCATCTGTTAGAATATAGATAAAGGGTCCTCTCCTCTGGTAAATTGAATTTTTTGGTCCCAATTCCTCACTTCTCATTAGTAGTATCCACACCCACACATGTCCCTTGATTTGGGCTTGACCATGTTGCTTGCTTTGACCGAGGGAATTTTAGTGACTGTTGCAAGAGCAGAGACCGGAACTGTTTTTGCACAGCTGGGCTCTCTTGCTCTTTAGTGACTCACAATGAGCACATACAGGAAGGAAGAGAGCCACGTGGAACAGATCTGATCCCAATTTGCACCTTGGACCGTGGATCCCAAAACCTGGAACCAAGTGCACCACAGTGGATTGGTTGTTGACTTGTAGACCATGAGCCTGAAGATTCCTGTTTTAAGTTACTATGTCTTTAAGTGATTTGTTGCACAGCAATATTGTGGCAAGGGCTGACTGATACACCTCCTAGATGAAAGCTTTCCTAATCACTCCCTGCCAGTAGAACTAACCACATCTACACAGTTATAGATTTATATATCTTTCTTCCACACTGGACTTAAGTTCCTTGAGGGTAGGTACCAGGTGTTATTTGATTTTGTATCTATGACCCCTATACTGATGCCCAGAATATAGTAGGATCCTCTTTTTTAATGAAAAGAAAGAAACAAACAAATGAACAAAGAATAAATACAAGGAACACACGGTCCAAGCCTGTGACCTTAAGGTGGGGCAGGTGAGGAGGAGGACGAGATCACAGAGTTCTGAGCTGCTGCAAATGTCATCAAATGCATAAGGGGCCAAGTGTTGTTGGTAGACTGAATAAATCATATTTTTGAACAGATAAGTTTTTTTTAGGTATCTATAAATGCTATTTTAATTAATGAAGCAAAGTAATTTATTTCAAAGTAATAACAAATTTGTGGCTTGTTATCATTACGTACTGATGGATACAAAAGAACAACCCATCTCAAGTGAGGAATGAAAAGTTTTGACATTAAAAGGAAGCTTTCATATTCCAAAATGTTGGGAAATACTGTTCTAGAATATTCCTTTTAAAGAAGTCATAAGGAATTCAGCTTGTTCCCAGTCTTCCTTGCTTATTGACTGGTGGTCCATGTAACAGTGATTTGGCGTGTCTTTCTGGCTTATTCTTTCCTGAAACTCCAGGTCACTGCTCATTTACATCATAAGGGCAGGGCTGCTGTCAGACTTCAAGACACCTCAAAGAAAATTATAAGCTTTCATTCTTTCCCCACCCTACCTATCACAAAAGCTGTCACATCACTGCATTTTCCAGCTCAGCCTTGGGTTGTAATTATAGTCATTGCTATAAGAATTCTTCTAAATGAGAGGCTTATTTAATAGGGAGAAACTCACATGCATGAGAGAAAAGACTGCCAGCAGAGGAGTAATGATAGTTTGAAATAGGAAAACTACACGCTGAATGTAGCACGGAGTTGACTCAAACCATGCGCCTTTCTGTTCTAAATATTTATAGTAGTAAAGAGGCATCTGTGCAAATCTTGAAGTCCTTTTTATCCTTTTTAAATGTGTTTTTTTTCTTTCATTCTAATTCATTTAAAGGATGACATCTCTAATCTATGGCTGGAATGCTAGATAGGAATATTTTAGAGTTTAAAGTCTTATTATGGGGACTGGGAGTAGAGATGGGGGAGGGGAAGCAATAGATAAATAGTGACTTCACTTAGAATCTTTATCTACTCACAGGCAATTTCCAAGGTCTCGACTTAGCCATAACCCAGGCATAGCTCCCTGGGGCTGACAGAACTATAGTAATAATAGACTCTGGAAAAAATATTCGATAAATATTTGTGAGTGAATACGTGAGTGAATGAATGAATGCATGAATGATGAGTGCTTCAGCCTAACCCTCGCGCTCATGCTCCTTTGATCATCATGGTCCCTTGGACACCTTACGCTCCTGTAGCAATGAACTGTCTGCCATTTCCCAAACATTATGCTTCCTCTCGCTGTAACTCCTAGATCCCTAAAATCCTAGTGCAGCCCACCATAGTCTATAAAGTTCCTCCTCAACCTCAACCCACAACTCAAGCTTCCATAGCTCCATACTTTAGCAATACTTTATATATACAGAACGGCCCAAACTCATTATGTTGTAAATCTTTCAACTCAAGTGCAGGAACTATACATTTTAATCATATACAACCTAAGCAACTGGCTTGGTGCTTGGCATATCATGGGTATTCAATAAATGGTCACTGAATAACTTACGCTATTTGACCCTTCCAGTGTCTTCCAAAAAAGACTATAAATTAATTCTTAACTGCAGGATGATTTCTTGTACAATTCTTTATGTAGAAGAATTCTTTATTCTTTATGCTATACATCCTCCTTCCCTAGCACATACTAGTCCTTCACCCTACCCAAGAACTGATCGAACAGCAAAATGAGTTAAGACACAGTTCCAAGTGCTAGAGTTAAGAAGAAGGAGGGGAAACTACTGGAAGAATTCTATCTAGGGTTGACATTTTCATATTTCTTGTGAGAAAGAAACATAGTTTAGAGACAGCAACATTTCAAAGTAGACAAGAAGGTCTTATAATAGTCCAGAAAAAAAAATACTATGCTGATCTTGATCATTACAAGATAAGCGTAATGGGAATAGAGAGTTGGAGCTACATATTATGTATTTTAGAAATATCTCTTATAGGACTTGGTGGCTGACTGAAAATGGTGTTAAAGGATGGGAGGAACTCAAGATTACTGCAAGGTAGTTATCTTGGACAAATTGTGTGTCTGTCACTGCAGTGGAGAAAGCGGGAGCAGTCAGTCTACCAGTGGAGTTCAGTTTTTCTTTTATTGCAAATGAGGAACCTGTGGGTCATCCAGAAGATAACTGTCCACCAGTAGGCAGGTGTTTTGGAGCTTGGCAGAGCAATGTGGATTGAAGATTTCTATTTCAGAGTCCTTAACAAGCAAGTAGAAGTTGAAGTTTAGGTGGTGACTTGCTTTACCCAAGGATATTTTATGGAGTGAATGTTCTGAGGGGGCTAGGGTAGGAAGGGGTTACGTGAGAGTTTCCCTCCCTGAGAATGGCAGGGAGGGAAACCACATACCTTCCATTTCTATATACGTGCAGTAGCAGTTTTAAAGAAGTGAGAGGTATTGAGAGTCTTGCCTTTGATACAATTTGTTAGAAAGCAAACTGAGTACGCGAATTCCAATCAAGTTTGTGTGACTGCTGGCCCTCTACTCTCCTAATATACCTCTACCTAATTGAAGCTTATTTTACAAAGGCCAATCTCTAATCAGAATCATCTGCCATAGAGTTCCTAGGAGTAGCTGTGTGTAATTTGAAAATCTCCCTGAGTGTTCTGATATAATCTCACCTCTTAAGAACCAATGTCGCATGTACTTCTATAATCACACTTAATATACCAATTTACATAGTTGACTCTCCTACTATAACAGATTCTGCACTACTTGAGGGCAGGACTTTCATCTTCCTCAAATCCATATCCCCAGTGCTTAGCACAGTGTCTGGCACACAAGTATTCAAATGTTTTATGAATCCAGTGACCTCATTGATTGTGGATTTCATGAGATAAGTTTTGTCACTGACTTATTACATGTGAAGAAATGGAAGCCTCACCAGATTAAGTCACTTGATGATGTCACACAGCTAGCAAGTGGTCCAGCCAATACCTTGCCCCAAAGCCAGTCCCATGTTGCCTCTGCTCACTCCCAAATCTGCCACCACCATTGAAATTCAGGACTGGAGGGTCAATTAGCAACTGGCTGTAGCATTTCTCGAAGGCCCTGATAAATTAAACTCACAGTGGCCTCTGAGCTATGTGCAGCTTGCCTTCCCACTCCCTACTAACTAACTTAAACTATCAGGTGAAAAGGGCATGAAGGGAGGGGCTAATTCGTATTGGACTCACGGTAGAGAAGTACTCAGGTCAGCTGGGAAAACAGAAGGAATGACTAACTGAAGGAAAACTGTGTTACCATTCTTGATATGCCTCACCCTTTTTATCTGATTAAATAAGGAGGTTGTTTTCACATGTTTCTTGCATGAATAATATGATTTTCCAAACAGGAAATTAAAACCTCTGCTATGCTCTAGGCCTCTCCTTAGCCAAAAAAAAGAAAAAAGAAAAAAAGAAACATTGATCTGTGGATGCTGGATTTAATATGTAGAACATGTGCTAAGAAAAAGAGGAGAATGCTGAGAAAGGAATCGGGGCTAGAGAGGAAATTTAATGATGGAAAAATGCAGAAAGGGCTCTAGTTCCTCTGCAGTTTCTGAACGAATAGTCCCTGAGTTGTAAACACCTGATACTTATAACCTTGACTCTCAGCTGGCCAGAACTCCTCCGGCAAAGCTGTCGCGGAAACCCTGGAAGCTTTCACAGAGCCTATGGATCTAAGAGTGGAGAGAGGAAGACTCCAAAAGGCCAGGAAAGCTTGAGGGAGCCGTTTCAACCAGTATATTCTCATGGCGGATGATTATGATTAGAGATTGGGCTTTGCAAAATAAGCTTCAATTAGGTAGAGGTATGAAATATTAGGAGAGTAGAGGGCCAGCAGTTACACAAACTTGATTGGAATTAGCATACTCAGTTCGCTTTCTAACAAATTGTACCAAAGGCAAGGGAGTTGAGTGGGGGACACACAGACCACCCTCACTGCTCCTCCAAATCAGGGCAAGCTTAAAGCCACACGATGACACAAAGGACAGAGGTGACACAAGACAGGAGAGAGGGGTCACAAAGAAAGACGGGTGCCAAAGACCCAATCTGCCATATAAATTTGCTAAGGGATGACCATGCACTACGAAAGTAAGGGATTCTCTTTCTCTTTCACCACAGATTTGGTAGCCTTCCCTGAGACTCCTTGGCTGGAATTATCTGTGCTTCAAGGTTCTTTGTTCACCCTTTGCCTGTAGTGGCTGTTTCGTAGTTATCTGTCTTGACTCGTAGATGTAAGCCCATGAGAGGGAAATAATGATTAATGATTAATAATAATTAATGATTCAGCTTTAATTGGATGTATCAACTCCTTTACAACTAGTTCATTTCAACCTTGTAATGATCCTATAAGGCAAGCACTATTATTATCCCTGGGAAACAAAGGCTTAGGAAGTTAAATATTTTGTTCCAATTCTCAAAGCATAAGGAGCAGAGCAGAAATTCAAGTCCAGGGCTGTCTGAATCCCAAATCTTTCCTCCTGTAGCTCCCGGTCTTTCAGGAAGCCCAGAACCATGTTCTGCACGTCATGTTGCCCTCACAGTACCTAGCGTGCTTGTAACTTGGATACGGCAAGTGCTCTCGACACAGACTTATCAAATTGATTTTGAGTTTGCTCATCTTTCCCCGAGGATGTCAATTTTTATTGAATTGATGTCTGGGTATTATTATCAAATGAGAACATACGTGACACAAACCTTCTCTACCTTCTCAGCTTCTCTCACCTGCCTCCTTCCACTCTGGTGACTGCTGCCTCACCCACCCGCCTAAATACCCTCTTCCCAATTCTGGATTTGGATGAAAGGCCACGTTTCAGGACACTAGAGCTGGCTTCCTGGGAGCCACCACAGGGCCAGAGGACCCAACACTGACATGTGGAGGAATTAAGTCCCCATTGGAGGAAACTCAACCAAGGGTAAGTGAGAGACAGAAGGGAGCCAGACAGATACATTCTCTGTTCTTTTTTCTTCTTCTTCTTCTTCTTCTTCTTCTTCTTCTTCTTCTTCTTCTTCTTCTTCTTCTTCTTCTTCTTCTTCTTCTTCTTCTTCTTCTTCTTCTTCTTCTTCTTCTTCTTCTTCTTCTCCTCCTCCTCCTCCTCCTCCTCCTCCTCCTCCTCCTCCTCCTCCTCCTCCTTCTTATTCTTCTTCTTCTTCTAACCCTTGAAGAGAAAGTTCTTAATGCTGGAGGACAGATCTGTGCTCAGCAAAGTTCTGTGCTTTCTGAGCTGGTTGAG
>VSMD01117726.1:0-27971 GCA_008750895.1 Mirza zaza | reverse complement strand
AAAAAAAAAAAAAAAAAAAAAATCTGTGTAGTCAGTATTTCTGCATCTATATAATATATTATGGTAATGTTAACACTTTGGTGATAATATTTTTGTCATTAATTTGCATGCTTTTTATTCATTAATTCAACGGATAATTATTAAGACTCTGGTAAACTCTGTTGTACATAGAAGACTAGCAAAACTATACATGGTTTCTGCCTTTATAAAGCTAAATTCTAGATTGAGAGAAAGGGGAGAGAGAGAAAGAGAGAGAGTGAGTGAGAGAGTTGGATCCAGGAGAGCATATAACATCACCCATAGCCTAAGCCAGGTGGTCAAGGAAGCTTCCCCAAGGAAGGGAAGCTGAAGCTAAAATAGCAATTATTAAGTAGCAGTTCACTATTAGGTCATTAAATATGAAACGTCTGATTTCGACTCAAAACTTCATTATATCTCAAACAGGAAGCAGTAAAATTAATCAAAGTGTGTCTGTAAAACTGTTGACACAGTTGTGCCATCTTAATGGTCGCTTGCTTATGCCAGCAGCGAAGAAATCTGGAGAGTCAGTGGTGATGAAATCGTGAAAGACGCTTTCCACAGCTTGTTGAGAAGTGAATATTTTTCCTTGCAAGAAGTGGTCCAAAGCCTGGAAGAAGTGGTGGTCACTTGGTGCAAGGTCTGGTAAATACCATGGGTGACAGAGAGTTTCCAAGTCCAGTTTCTGTAGTTTGAGCAGCGTGGTCTGTGTGATGTGTGGTCGAGTATTGTCTTGCAAAAGGATTGAGCTGTCTCTATTGACCCATCTCGCTCTGCTGCTTAATCACAAGCACCCTCATCATTGTATCCAATTGGTTTGCAGTAGACATCCCCTGTAATCAACTGACCAGGTTTCATGAAGCCGTAATGGATAATATCAGCGCGGGACCACCAAACAGACATCATTAGCTTTTTTTGATGAATATTTGGTTTTGGACTGTGTTTTGGCGCTTCATCTTTATCCAGCCATTGTGCCGAATGCTTGCAGTTGTCAAAAAGAATCCATTTGTCATCACATGTGACAGTACGGTCTAGCAGTGGTCAGCCTTTATGTTGTGACAGCAAAGAAAGGCAAGCTTCGAGATAATTTCTCTTCTGAATCTCACGTAAGTCATTAGGAGTCCGTCTACCCAGCTTCTTTACCTTGCCCATTTGTTTCAAAATGGTCCAGTATTGTTGGAGCAGCAACGTCAAACCTTGCTGCTAATTCACGTGTAAGGTTGAGATGGATTCGCTTCCACTACAGCTTTCAGCTCATCATTGGCCACCTTGGCCTCAGTTTGCCCACATGGCGGCTCATTTTTCAAGATTAAAATCACCAGAATGGGACTTCTCAAACCATCCGGGTACTGTGTGTTCATTAGCCACACCCTTCCCAAACGCTTTGTTGATATTTCAAGCTGTCTGTGTTGCATTGGTTCCACGACAAAACTCATATTCAAAAATAACGTGAATTCATGACTTATCCATTGGTTTCACAAAAATTGCTCAAAAAAAATTTTTTTTAAGATAATCACAAGCCAGAACATGTGTTTGCAAAAATGAGGATGCACTTTTGCAATAAAAAAAAAAAAAGTGTCAAAGTGAAATGTCAGAGATACCGACTGTCAGACTCGATACTTAAGGAAATTGGACATTCCATATTTAATAACCTAAGAAAAGAAGGGTGAGGAGAACATTCCAAGGAGAAAGAACAGCACATACAAAGGCCCTGTAGCAGGAGGGAGAATATTGGGTTTGAGGTATTGGGGAGCAGGGAGATTGTGGCACAAAGTGGATCCAGGAGAGAAGAAAGGGACAGATAATCCTGTCAGAGGTTTCAGACTTCCTCCGAGAGCAGTGGAAGATATTGGGAAGTTTATGTTTAGTTTTTACTTCTTGTTTTTTAATAGCTTGTTTGGGGAAGGGATGATTAACAGGAACAGATTTGGGCATTCCGTGCACATGAATGGGAACTGTGAAATTTGGACCTCAGCTATGTCGTTGGTGTCTGCTTCATCTCTCAGCAGCTCTCCTCTCCCCTAACACCTGGGACGCATTTAACCAGTCATCCTGCTCCTCCTGCGATGTGCCTGCTCAAAGCAACTGGGCAGATTACAGTTCTTACAAAATGTGCATATGTGTTCTTGGAGAGAGAATCAGGAGAAATTTCTTACATGATTTCATTCTTCAAATAGTTGCTGCTGGACTTCTTTTTTAGAGTAGAGTCATAAGATCATTCCCTCTTCTTCTCCTGAGTTACAAACGAGTCGAAAGGATAGGTGCATTAGGCAGATGGAGATCCAAACACTTGCTTTATTACTGCTCTGTCCGAGTTGGAGACTGTGGCTACCATCTAGGTCAAGATTGGTCTTCCTGATACTGTTCCCCAAATTTATTATTTTACTCACCCATGTGGTAGGGTTCAAGCAGTGAGAGGTGCTGAAGGATATTGGGGGGCATGGGAGAGTGATATCCATTCCCCTGGCTCCCTGTCTTATGGCTGCAGGTGGGCAGTACGTGAGTTCCTGCACCTTTGGCCAGAGACCTTGCTGGGTGGCCTTCCCCTCAGTGGCAGGTCACCTTCTCCAGGTCACCGTAACTGCTTTCTTCTTGCCCTTCCGATCTGGTGGCAGAAGGGATTCTTCTATTACAAGCTTTGGGGAGATTCAGCATCTCTTGTTGGGATCCCTTTATCCCTGCTTACCCTTTGCCAATAGTCAGTTCATTAGCATCTACCCAATCAACATCTTTGAGTGCCCTGTGTCTGGCCATGACCTTGACTGATTCAAGGACGTACTGCCATCCAGACAGAAGCTGTGTGCAAAATGACATCGTGGAATGGGCGTGGTAATACCTTTTGGGAAGGACTGAGACAACACTCTCTAAATAAACACATAGGTATACCATATGATTGCAAAATGTATGACATCATATCTTTTTTTTTTTTTTTTTTTTTTTTTTTTTTGAGACAGAGTCTCACTTTGTTGCCCAGGTTAGAGTGAGTGCCGTGGTGTCAGCCTAGGTCACAGCAACCTCAAACTCCTGGGCTCAAGCAATCCTGCTGCCTCAGTCTCCCGAGTAGCTGGGACTGCAGGCATGCGCCACCATGCCCGGCTAGTTTTTTCTATATACTTTTTGTCGTCCAATTAATTTCTTTCTATTTATAGTAGAGATGGGGTCTCGCTCTTGCTCAGGCTGGTTTTGAACTCCTGACCTTGAGCGATCCTCACACCTCGGCCTCCCAGAGTGCTAGGATTACAGGCGTGAGCCACCATACCTGGCCGACATCATATCTCTTTTAAATTCTGTGTACTATTTAAAATAACTTGGCCATGAGCATTAAAATAAAACAATATTATTGGTAGACTGAAAGCTACTTTGTCCGTTCTCTGCTTAGAGACTGAATTTCACACCAATCCCCACCCCCCCTCCTCTATATAGATACACGTACATATATATCTATCCTAGTCTTAATTATATCCCCAAATTATCATGACAAGTAAGAATGTAAATGATGCCACTTCCTTGCTGAGTGACCTTGGGCTGGTCACTTAACCCTTCTAACTCTCAAGATTCTCATGTATGAAAGGTTTTGAGGGTCGAATTAAATATTGTCTATAAAAAAAAAAGTCAGCACACTGCATGACATGTTTTAAGTGTTTGTTTTTATTTATTACCACTGTATCATCATTATCACTCAACAGTGGTTAATGTTAATTCCTCATGTTTTGATTTAATGACTTTATGATCTTGATTTGCTGTTAGATTAAGAAGCTGTTAGAAGAAGCAAACTTCACCTTCCGCCTAGTGACTCTTCATATATTCTATTCATTCTTTATACCATGGTTCCAGGGTGAGTTCATCTCTGCCAATCCTGTTATTAAAGGAAACGTTCAATTTGAACGGAGCCTAGGTCTGTCTGCATTTTTTGGAATATTACTTACAAATTGATTTCCATGTATAAGAGTGATGATTTCAGTAGTAAAGGCTTTACTTTTGTTCGGTTCGCATAGGGATGTAGAGCCCCTGCGGGCAGGGACCTTCCCTGTGACATTCCTTGCTGTTTCCCAGCAGACCCTGGCGTAGGGTGGTCTCTTCTATGTTCCTTGACTGGTGGGGAGCAGGAAGAGGGGAAAACAGGAGTGACTTCCTGTTCTACCCTCTCGCTGAGAGTCAAAGCAGAGAGAAACACAGTGAACCTGGTTGTACCCTGCTGTCTGCCCCTGGCCGGGGATCCAGTCCCCTCTGCTGATATTTCCATGTCCAGTTATACTTATTAATGCTAATCAACTAGAGGAAAACTAGCTCCAGCTTTCCCTCTATTCATCCTGAAAAGCCTTTCTTCAGCTCTCTCTTTCAATAGCCACCTGCCAGCAGGCACCTAAACAGACCATCCTTGCTGTCTTCTTCAGAACTGTTGCCTTCAGAACACAGGGACCTCAGCGTTTACTGCATCATGCATCTTGAGGCGTTTCTCTTCGTACTCCAGAGTGAATTGGAGCCCACTGGTGTCTCCTGCCATCTCCCCATAACCAAACACTGACCACATTTGATTTTAATCGTTGGTCTCCTGTATAAGCCCCCTAAGAGTGGGAACCATATCTGTTGTAGACACCGTTGTATGTCAGCTGCCCAGCATTAACATTTCCTAATTTATAAAACTCAGATCCTTGTAATAGTAACAACTCTCAGGGATTGTTTTAAGGATTAAGTATAAACGTACAAGACGCTTCAAACAGTGCCTGATACGTTAGGTAAGTACTGTGCATAACTGTAACCTCTCATTATTAAATTTTTGTGATATTGTAATATCGACAGCATTCTAAACCTCTTTTTACAGAAGACAAAACTGAAGCACAGAGGTCAAGCAGTTTTCTCAAGGTCATGCGGCTTGTAGGAAATACTCGGTATTATCAGTAAATAGGAAAGTCTTTGAAATCTCCATATGCACAGACTATTTCTTGATTGAGGTGTTCCACATTGTGTCTATGTCAATAATGTGTGATTTTAAAGAAACTCTGTCTCCTAGGAAAAAAATAGTTACAGTTCACAGGGTCTATATATAATGTATGCCTTTTGTTCTTCGGAGAATAATAGAATTCTTGTGGCAAATTGTATTCTTAATCTAAATGTTGATAACCTCAAGTTTTAGAATTTATGTATAAAATGAAACAAGGACAGAGTGACATGGTGTGCCTGGCAGTTCTCTACAACTGCAACCTGGTTTCTATCCTTCAGTTCAATTGTATGTGAACCTGGAGGCAACTGTATTTGCTGCATTAAAGCAAATTTAATCTTAATGAAATCAGAGATTGACAGATTCACATGCCGTACAGATTGCTGAAGTGGTAAACAAATCCCGTGGAACTGGAACACTGTACAACACTGAGATGAATTAGGAAGCTACTTGAAAAATAACAAATTATATTTTTGATTATTAGATCCACAGAGACAGAAGCTCTCTGAATTTAAATGAGAGACAAAAATAGTAAAAGAATAGATCTCTAATAAAATATTTGGAGGCTTTGGAAGATACTGAAAAGGCAGAAAATATTCAAACAAACCAAAAAGCTCACAAAATAACCCAGACCAGATTAGTACAAAGATAAGAACTAAAATGAACAGTAAGGAAAACACATGTTATGTTTTACTTTTTCTCTAAAAAGAGTTTCATAAAGTGAGCTCCTAAACTAAGTAGCTCACTTGTACAAAACAACAAAACAAAAAAATTAAAAACCCCCAAACCAAAAAAATGAAAACTTAGCTAAGTTAATATTTTTAAAAATTGTATTTAAATTGTATATGTATTGAATAATGCATTATATAGTTTAAAAGGCCAACTAGTACTATAAATTTTGTTAAAAGAAAGAATTTCCTATATCTACTTTTCTACCCTGACTTTAGCTCCTCAAAAGCAACCGTTTTCTACTTATTAACGTGTTCAATTCATCATTTAGTTCCATTTTTCTAGATAAGCCTCTAATATCATTTTATGTGTATATATATATATAATTAAAATAGGTATAAATAATGTAGCATACTCGCATCTCAACTTTAGAAATAAAACATACAAGCTACAGTTGGATTTCCCTTTCCCCAAAAGAAACCACTATCCTGAAGTTTGTTTTTTATTATTTCTATTAAGCTAGTATTGTAATCGCTCGATCTATTTATTTTTGTCATCATATTTCAGAGAGTAAAACTAATGTAAGGTTGATTTTTCTATTATGGAGGTGTGAACACTGCTGAATTCTTTTTTCTTTCGTCTTTGGAGTAGAATGTGCTGGCTCACTTAGTTCTCTAGCCGCGCAGGGACCTGGGAAACTGAGGCATGCCGGTGGCTCTTACAGCCTATTAGCAATCAGACTCTGCCGAGTGATCTAAGCAAGCAGATTGGGTCTATGAGGGAGCAGAGTAACAGATGGGGAAGAGAGGCAGAAGGGTGAGTTGGGGGTCTCTGCTCTGCTGCTGAGTTTTCTTGACAGCTGCTTCAACCACTTCAATCATTAGCAAAGGAGGGGTGAGAATTTGGCTGCGGGAAGAATAAAGACAAGATCTTGAGAAGTTAACCGTTAAGAGAGAGACGTACGAATGTTTGAACAATATAAGAGAGGCTTTGGGTCTAGAAATTGTTTCTGAAAATTTTATCTCTGGATCGCTTAAGACTCATCTAGGTGTTCTCGAAAAACAGGTTTTATCCAGACTCATCGAATCAGAATTTCTACTGTGGGGGTCTAGAAATTTGCTTATTAACAAGCACCCCTTCTGCCCAAATGATTCTGATATATGTATGTATGTATGTATACATATAAAAGCTTGGGGCAGTGATGATAGTATCCAGTTTCAAGGTGCTCATTCCATTATATAAACACTCAAAGCTGCTGAAGAGGTTTCCATTTTAGCTCCTGACTTTCAGAGCAGCCACTCTGATTTCATTTCTAGAGTCACTACCTAGAATAAACCTGAATTGGTAACAACTTGCTATTCCATTGTGGGGAGGAAGGAAAGAAGTGGTGGAGGGAGAGAGACAAAGAGATATCTCGATTTATTCATTCCAGGGAAATTTTTTTTCATAAGGACTGGAAATTAAATCGATAGTGTACTTTATTTTTTTGTAGTATGCCTCTCCGAGACATGAAAAGCTTTAAAATTATTTCACAAGTGAGATGTAAAACTGGATTTCCCAGTATTTCTAACACAGTGCTGAAAGTGCTTGGACTGCATATCCAAAGATAACTTTCCATTTTGCCGAAATACAGATTTAGGTAATTATTCATGATCAGTTTTTCAAAAAATAAAAAAATAATAATAATAAGATGAAGGCCATGATGTGTACTACCTTAAGCAAATAAACAAAAACCCAAGGTGGAGTATCAACCAAGTCAGGACTGGTAAACACCACAGGTAATTTTATACAAGTTTTATGATAGACAGATCCCTTCCTGGAGCTGAGTGCTTTGCATCAGCTTCTCCAGGCTCACGGTGCTTGCTAATTACAGCGCTCCGAATTGATTTTCCATAAATATCCACTTAATGTGTTATAGCATCGATTGAAGCAATTATAGAAAGACCTGGAAATCAGAGGTGGAGCCTGAGTGGGGAGGAAGGGGCGGGACATGTGATCTTTGCTGAGGCTACCCGCAAAGCAAGTCACATGGCAGCCAGAGGATACCTGGGACTGCTGAATAGCACAACCCACTCTTGGCGCAGGTGTTTGGAACCCAAAATAATTACCTCGGTGCGCACGTCTTGAGTTTGCCATTGCCACTTAGCATCTCTGCTGCCCAGAGGAGGAACACTAAACAAACACAGAGAATCTGGGACCGAATGTGTAGATTCGCAGGCAAAAATCAATTTTTTCAGGGTATCTGCTTGGAACTGTCTAGCACAGATGACCAGATGGGCTCGGAAATCAGCCTGTTTTCCACCCATTATGCTCGAGAGTCTGGATATTCCCAATTGGTAGCTGTTGGAAATGGTGTGTTCTAATGAGATCTCTAAATCCTGAAGACAAGCTCTGATTTTTAAGAGATTTTAATGGCGAAGCTGAACTGATAGTTTGGCTCAAGAGTTCCTCCAGGAGAAAAAACACGTAAGGGAATAAGTAGCATCATGGTCCTAAACTTTGAGGTGCCGACTGAGAGGCCCCGAGCCATGCTGTATACTGCTGTATGTTTCTGCCAGTCACTCTGTCTCTTTACGTAACCAAAGGATATTTTTTAGAAATAGTTCAGGATTTAACGTGTAATCTCCAGTAAAATGCTCTGTAAATAATGCTTCTTGTAACACAGCTTCGTAAGCTGTGATGAGATGGTGAAATGAGTACTAGGCAGTACTGTTCGCTTGGGAATAACCATATGATGCATAATGATGTTGATTATCTTCATTTTTGTCCTAATTATAACTCCAAACATTTTATACTTGTATTATCTCATTTGCTCTAAACTGGTCAATTGAATTTTATATGAACAACTTAACTTATATAGTTTCTTTAGCTATCTACTAAAGTTATTGTGGTAAGAAAAAATGGTGTTCATCTCTTTTCATCAACTATAGCAACTATTACTGCACCTTGTATGCCCTAATAATGATAATAACATCAAATATGTATGCAGTATTTGTTGTGTGCTAAGTGTAGTTCTACATACTTTACGTACAACTTATTTAATCGTGATAATAATCCAATAGCACGGGTATAGAGGTTACCTCCATTTTGTAGATGTGGAAATTGAATAACAAAGTGGTTATTCGACTTGCTCTAAGTTCAGAGCTACGAAATGTCAATGGTGGGATTTCAACCCAGGAAGTCTGGCTTGAGAGTCTGTGTGTTTTTAATCCAAAAAAGTGAAAAGCAGTTAGAAAATGTTCGACTATTTATTTGAAAAACAGTCCTACTTTATATAAAGCACAAGGAACAATCATTTCATTCATTCACCAGTTGTTTATTGAGGCCCTTCGATTGACCGTCACTGTACTACGCACAGAGGGACCAAAGCAATCAGTGAGGGAAACAAATACATGTTAAGGAGGGAAACAGACAGTAAACAAGCTGAGCTAGCTTGTGATGAGAAAATAGTGGACGATAATGGTGCTTTAGATTGGTTGGCCAGGAAAGAACCCTCTGAGGAAATGGCAAAGTGAGTGAGAAAGAAAGAGGAAAAGCCGGGCATGCGAAGAGCAGAAAAGCACTGGAGCTGGAGGGAAAGCGAGAGAAATCTCTGGAGCAGGAGGAAAGTGCTTTAGAGGAACAAACAGGACGCCGTATCATTTGCATGTGTTGAGTGAGAAGGAGTGTCTGTTGTAAGTTAATTTTCATACGGTAACATTCTAGCCCTAGCGCCTCAGATTATGACTATATTTGCAGGTAGGGTCTTTAAAGAGGTAAACTGAGGTCAGGTGGGTGGGCCCTAATACACTGTGACCGGTGTCCTTAAAATAAGAGATTAGGACAGGCACTGAGAGGAGATCACATGAAGACACGAGAAGTAGGTCAAGGAGAGAGGCATTCAGAAGAAGACAACCTGGCCCAAGTCCTTGATCTCAGACTTCTAGCTCCAGAACTGTGAGAAAAGACATTTCTGTTGCTTAAGCCACCCGGTCTGTAGTACGTGCTGTTAAGGCAGCCATGGCAAACTGACACAGGGAGGGTGGAGATCATCAGTGTGTGGTGGTAAGGAGTTTGGATTTCATTTTAAAGACAACAAGAAGGCAATAATAAGTAGTAAGTAGGGTAGTGGCATTGTATGATGAAGGCTTTAAGAGGATCACTAGCCATTTTGTGCAGAGGAGTTGTCAGGTAGAGTGACAACAGGAATCTGCCTTTCATCAGAAGAAAGAGGATGATTATCTGGATGAAGGGTGTAGGCACTGGAATCGCAGGACATGTCGATATTCGAGGTGTGTTTTAAGAATAAAAGTGACAGACAGGACTTGTGGATGGATTGTATCTTAAGAGTGAAGGGAAAGAAGTAATCAACTCTGACTCTTAGACTCTCCGGTTTAATATGTTTGTATCAAAACTATGCTGTTTGATGGATACTTCTAAATGCTATTTTTATGAGGGTCTAAATTATGCTTCCGCACAGATCATGAGAATAGAATACAGGTGCACAATCTAAGAAACTGCTCACTGCGTGACGTTTCTAACGCGGCAGGTGGATTTGACCAAATGCAACTACATGTACTCCATCATTTGATCTCTCTGAAATCAGTGGTTAAACGGTCGCATCCAAGAATCTATAGCTGTCGACTGAAGGAATGATAAGCTGTCCTTGAGTATGACTCTACTGAGACATTCCTAAACACCACATATAAAATGTTTCCAATACTGTCAGAATAAATCAGCAGTTAGTAAACTATAGCCCACTACTTCTTTTTGTAAATAGAGTTTTGTTGGAATATAGCCATGCACACTCATTTACAACGTTGTCTGTGGCTGCATTGCCTTGCAATGGCAGAGTTGGTTAACTGTGACAGGGACCATATGGCCCACAAAGCCAAAGACGTTGATTAAAATGTTTATGGACCCCTGGACTAGATAGTGAGGTTGTTAGAATGGTAGATACTGGTTCCAAGTTATTCCTGGAGAAGTCTTTGTCTGGCAGTATGTTCCCTGATAACCTGCGTCCGTATCAGCACTGCCATGGAAAAGCCAATGTTTAAAGAAGTTATGAGGGCACCAGAGAGAGAGACGACTCAGTTGAAAACTAAGCGATTAAATCCCCAGAGAGTGTAGGCTGCAGTAACAGAGTATACAACAGTGTGGCTTCGAACAACAGAAATGTATCGTCTTATATTTCAGATGGCTTGTAAGTCCAAAGTCAAGCTATCAGCCGGGCCATCCTCCCTCTAAAACCTGTAGGGGAAATACCCTTTATGGCCTCTTCCAGCTTGTGCTAGGCCCAGATGTTTCTTGCCTTGTGGCAGTATAACTCCAGTCCCTGCTCCATCTTTACATGTCATTCTCCCTGTGGGACTTCAAGTCGTCTTCCCTCTGTGTCTGTCTCAGTGTCTGGATTTCTCTTTTTTATAATGATACCAGTCATACAGGATCAAGTCCCACCCTAATGACTTCGTTTTAATTTTATTACTTCTGTTAGTACTCTATTTCCAAATAAGATCACATTCTGGGGGACTGGGGGATGAGGACTTCAGCATAACCTTGTTTAGGGAGACAAAATTGAACAAGTAACAGAGACTGGTATAGTCATACACATTCTAAGATTGTCATGTATTTGTAGGAGGGACTGTCGGTGAATCTCACCTTCCCTTCAGGGATGTTGTCTCTTAGAAAACATTCACTAAATCCATCCCCTGCAACATCCAAACAGCCATCTTGGTAGTGTGTGGGCAGGAAAAATTCTGATCCCTTGATCATGAAAATTATTTCCTGCACAACAAATTCAGAATGAAATACAATGCAAGGGTTTTTCACTCATCGCCACAGTAGATAGAAAGGCTATTGTAAGTACTCTAAGCTTAATAAATGCTATTTTCAGAAAAGTAAAATAAAAGAAATCAAGTTAAAAAAAAAAAAAACAATATGTTAAAGACCTGATAGACCATGTCGGAACCTAATAGATTTTTTTTTTTTTAAGTGTTGCGAAGATGGAACGGAAGACCAGAGCTTACCTGATCGAGAAAGTGATATGAGAGGTGCCACGTAAGGTGGTTTGATAGAGACCACTAACGTCCCACCAGAGATTCATGCTCCCTGCCAATCATGTAGAGTTGCAGTCAGGGAGCAGATGCTTAGTCAGGGACCACACTTCTCCAACCCCGTCTCGAAATTACGTGGGGCCAGATGACATTTCTCACCGGTGAAACGCAGACAGAAGCAATGTGTGTGACTTCTCTGGCTCAGGGGGTGAAGAAGTTATCTCCCTCCTCCACCACCTCTTCCCCAGCTGCTGGCTGGGCATGGATGCTGAGGCTGACCTTGAAGGACGTGTGTTGCAAATGGTCCTCTGGAACGACTCTGAGAAGCAGACTACCACACCCACCACAGCGCCTCCCAACCCTGAGCAAGAATACTTGCATCGATTGGTTATGTGGACAAGAAACACATCTTTACTCTGTTAAGTCATTCAAGCTTTAGAGTTTACCTGTTTTGGAAGCTAATATTATCCTAGCAAGCACAGATGGGTATCATTGAAACTGTAAAGACAGAGGCAGAATGAGGAGGAGCTTTCTGGTAGACATTGGCCTAAGGAATAAAGGCACAGAGGTGAGAAATTACAAAAAAAAAAAAAAAAAAAAAAAGGAAGAGGGTCAATTTGCTGGAGCACCTCCACTAAGCTATAATTGGAGATAAGCCTAAACAATCAGGTCTTGATCATATAATGGAGACTTTTGAATACCAAAATGGAAATTCATATTTAATTCATAAGGCAGTAGAGAGCTGTTAAAAAATTATGACCATGGGTGTTATATATTCAGAGGCACTCACAGAATGACTTTTTATGCCTAAGTGCACCATGACTCACTGAAGAAAGGAATAAAGGATGATAGCAGCTTTTGAGTTATGCATCTAGCAGGGATGTGTAGGAAGGATTGGACGGAGGAGAGGAAGTGAGAAACTCACATTAAAGGATATTGCCATATTTCGGTTTAAATCAGGGATCTACAAACTTTTCTCACGGGGGCAGATAATAAATATTTCAGGCTTGCAAACCATGGTCTGGTTTTCAGCCACCCCACTCTGCTTTTGTAAGTATGCAAGTAGTCACAGACCACCGGGAAATGAATAGGCCTGGCTGTGTTCCCACAGGGCTGTGTTTATGAAAACAATTGGCCAGCCCACGGGCTTGAATTTGCCCACCCCGATCTACACATGTCAAGGCAACAAGACTTTAACTGCAGAGGCAAAGAGGAAATGAATGTGATCCATATCCAGGAATCAATCAAATATAACTGGCCACACTAGTGTAGCTCTTTCCTTGTGGACTTTAAAAGTCAACATGCCTCTTTCTCTGCCGCTAGACTAGGAGCTCTGTGAAGTCTCTGCCCCTTTTTATTGAGAACACAGTAAGTGCTCAGGTAAATATTTAATTAATTGGATAAATTTTGACTTAACCGTGGAGAGTGAGGAAGAGTTAATAACAAAGGTTCAGATTCTTTCAGAGTGTCTGTTAAGCTCGAGCGAATGGAAAATAATTATGCCGTTCAATTAGAAGTGTTTATGATTTTGAACAACGTATTTGACCCTTCTACACCTGGATGTCCCAATGGCATCTCAAAACGAGCAGGTTGAAAGGGCCACGTTTGATCTCCCTGCATCACAAACTGTGATCTTCCAGTGGTCTCTAGCTTCATCATGTTCTTTGCTGTCTATGCAGTTGCTAGAAACAGAAATCCCATGAGCCACCCTGTCCCCTTCCTTAGGGAAATAAATACAATTTGGAGGAAGAAGGGACTCTTAAGTCTTTAGACACTCCCGTAGTGCCTCTGAATTGCGTTTTTAAAAATTCGTCTATTTCTCCCTACCATGATTTTTCATCTGGATTCCTGCAAAACACTCCTGCTTCCAACATTGCCCTCCTTGCATTCTCTACATAATTAAACCCATTACTTTTCTGGTTAATCCGTTCAATGATTTCCTATTCGATTTGGAATAAATCCATATTCTGTGTTGTAACTTACAAGGACACCCATGATTAGTCTCTTATCCACCTTATCCAATCTTAGCTAGTCATTGCTGCTGTTATTTCCTAAAAATCCTCAAGCTCCTTTTTGCTGCCCGGTATTTTTGCCTCCCCTTCCTTCTGTCTTGCTCTTCCCTACTCTCTTTGCCTGGTAGGCAGGTATAGTGCCTTTGTGCTTGATCCAGTAAGAGAGAATTCCCCCAGATTCCCTCTGTGTATAGTTCCAGGTTAGCCTTGCATGCAAGAAATATTTTGCGTGAGATTACAAAGGTGGGAGTGAAGTGGAAGCCACAGTTTTTCTTAACTCTCTGAGTGACGGTCCAGGACACCAGGCACTCAGGTAACCCAGGTATCTCACTGATATGGTGGCTTATGTTTTGTGCCAAAATTGTCGTCCTGTCCATGAGCCTTTAGTTTTTTTCTTCAGATGTTCTCAGGCGTAGACTTGTGACACACAGGTTTTGTTTTCCAATAGAGGAAAATATTGTTTTAACTTGTGTCATCCTAAAGTGAAAAATCACAATTCCAGTGGGTGTATGGTTTCCATCTTCCCACAACCCTTCAAACCACCACACCTCCTACCTCCTGTTCATTTGGAAGTAATAGGATTATCTCCAATAATTGTGATACTAGTGCCTTTTACTTTAATGGGTTAAGGGTATTGGATTAGCTATGCCTTTGACTTTATTGGGCTAGTGCTTTCCACTTTATTAGGTTAGAAAATAGGATCTTAGTTGACCTTATGACTGTAACTGTTGTTTACCTTTTAATCCTAGAAAAGCCTGGTAATAACATCACAATGAGATTTAATATATCTGCTTTCTGTATGAAGTGATAAAAGGTGAAAAGGCAACATGCAAACATATCCACTCGTATCGGATGAATTAATTAGCAAATAGAAATCGTGAAATCGTAAGATGTATATACTGATGATCTCTATAACATAGTGAAGTCTTTATTGTCCTAAACTCTAGTTTAGGGTTGTCACTCGGAAAAATTTAACAGCAGAGATAGTTTTCATAAACAGTAATTTTCTCTTCTCACTATTTTCCTTCATTCAGAGTCTCTTTCTATAAAAACTGAAAGTGCCTTTTGGCTTCAGTGAGTGTTAGCAGTGGCTTCTTTCTGTACCTTACCATGTTATCAGCCTTTAGGTGATTTTAAAGCTTCTAATAAGACATAACACTGCACAAGGGACCTGGTTCTGGTTTTATGATCTAAGAAGGACCTACCTGTTTGGGCAGACACCTTGCTCTTTTCACATGTGTGAGTTCTTTCCTTTCAGGTGTGGTTAATATTGGTCTACTGGTTTCCAAAAGCCCCTTTTGTATTGTACAATTTTTGGATTCATTAAATCTCTGCGTAAGGTTAATGAGGTGTTAAAAATTGGGAAGATACCAGTTCTCAAAACAGACCTTGGCTAAAATTCATGATCAATTCCATGCAGCCTTTTCTGTTAAATCTCTGAAGAATTCTGAATTAAGGATTTAACTTATTGACCTCCCAATTAAATATCATAATTAGAATGTAGAAATGTGAAATTTAAATGCCCTTAACTTTCCATTAAAACTGACAAAAGTTTCCCTATTAAAAAAACTATAAACAATTTAAATGAGAACGTTAGTAGCGTTTAAATATATCAAGAATTTGATCTTTATATAAATTTTATTTAAAATAGAATTGTCACCATCTATATTTTTTAAATTAAAAAAGTACTTAAAAAGCAAAGCATATTTTTCTCTCCGGGTCATGGTGTTTTGTTATTTTATTTATTAAAGAGTTTGCTATAGATTTAGTTTTATGCTGGTAAAATACTAAGCTCTATGTCATTGTTATTATTATTATTATATGTGTAGGTAATTAATATGCATGGTTTTCTTTTTATGCAGAATCGAGAAGACCTTTAGTATAGAGGACATTGCATTTCGTATACTTGAGAGAGGAATGGCAAAGTAAAGAAAGTGGGAGCTAAGGAGTTCACATGAGTAGAGGAGGGGAAAGTGGCTTCCTAGCTTCCTTGGGTGGGCTACAAATTGAATCGACATAACACGGATTAACTGGAGAATAATAATTTTAATTATGTAAATACATATAGGAGTCTCATAAAATATGAGGCTCAAAGAAGGGCCAGATGATTGAAGCTTATGTAGAACGCTGAGCTACAGAAAGCCTGGGGCTGCCCAGAGGTGTTGGGACCAAATCATGGGAGGAGAGGGGTAGAAATGTCGATGAAGGTTGTATTTGTTACGCAGATAAAAATTTCTCAGATGATAGAAGTTGTCTGGGAGTTGTTCTCGTCTTGGGATAGATAACCTTTACTAATGGAACTGTTCTTCATAAAAGGGCAGGTTTCTCAGAGAGCTACTCCTGTGTCTGAAGGTTTCTCAAAATAACCAGCTCAAAATAATCGATATTCTGAAAAAAAGTACATTTTGGGGTGGTACATCCTCATCTCCCACAGTCATATTTTGGGGTGTTATGTCCTCGGCCCCAGCACATAAGCAGTTAGCAAATGAGCATTGGTGCTCAGGACTCAAACACTCAAGGGAAAAAGGGGTAAGTGTATGAGGGTAGGCATGTCACCTGACGGTTACGTTGGCTCTCCGCCCACCTTCAGAGAGCAACCTTTCCTGGGTCTGTCTGTCTTCTAACTTGAAGCAGAAACTCTCCTAGAGATAGCACTGCTGAGTGCCTGGCTCCAGGCCTCCAGGCATATTTTAAAAGAGGAAAGAGTGGTCCCCTCCTTCCTGTTTTCCTGTTAGAAATGTGGTTGTCCCCTATCTCTATGTTTCTACAGGGAATTGATTTTTTTTCCCCCTTTCTTACTTTCCCACTCAGGAAGCTCTTCTTCCTGCATTCACTTATCACATTTGACTGGAATTTTGTGGGGCAGGGGGCAGTCATTTAAAAAAAAAAAAAAAGCCTATGTGATTATCAAAATGCATAGCAGATAGGTGTTTTTTTTTTTTTATTTCAGCATATTATCGGGGTACAAATGTTAAGGTTACATATATTGCTCATGCCCCCCTCTCCCCTCGAGTCAGAGCTTCAAGAGTGACCAATCCCCCAAATGTTGTACATCTCACTCATTCTGGTGTTTTTAGAGTCAGTCAAAAATAATGAAAAAAAAAAAAAAACAGTAAAACAACCACTTGCTTTTATAATAAACTGCTTTGTAATTTATTAATCGCTTACATGGATAACCTCATTTGATTAGACTTCTTCCTTGATTATTTTATAAAAAACAGTTTCCAGATTATCTTCCTGCTTGAAAAAAATTTTTTTTTTCTGTGCCTGATAGAAGGTACATACGTAAAGACAAAGGAAAATGCCTTTGTATTGTTTATATTTCCTCAGGAACACCCTAGGTAGAGTTAGATAATTGGGAAGGTGCATTACTGTAATCGTCTGACTTCCCAAACTCTTAAAGGATTCAGATTCACTGGACACTTAAACCTTCCATAAGGAGACAGAATACACTTTCAGGGAAAGAACTGTGATGAAAAGCTAAGAGATAATGATGTGTTTAACTGTTAAAATATTTGCACAATGCCCAGAAAAAAAATATATGTCGGGCATTCAAATGAGAAGGTCTCAAATTGAGTTCAGAGATGTTAATTTGCCTTCTGGTCTCTCTGTTAGAGCCCTGCTTTTTATCTGCCATTTCTTCCTCTCTAGGACTCACAGCCACTTGCAACTCAGGGAGTTATTTTGTCAGAACGCCATCATCTCCATGGTTCTCCATAGTGTAGCTTTTTTATAGCCAGCTAACTTTACATTTGTACTGCCTCAATGTGTCCAGACACCTTAATGTGCCTCTATCCTTATAGTTATTTTTGGTTTATTTTTGCTTTTCATTCACAAGCTTACATTTTTTTATTTTATTTTCCCCACTAAGTTGCCCGTGTCAGTTCAAGTCCCACCATTCCTCAAAATATCAACACACAGTGAACTGAGTAATTAGAGGCAAAATAAAAATCTATATAAGGAACCCATAACAATGTCTAGCAAATAGATAAAGCTCAATGAATACTGGTCTGTCTATATCTGTATCTACCTTTGTCTGTATCTGTGGGGAGAGGAATACAGAGAGAGAAAAAATTATGTGTATGGCAAAAGAAGGAGAGAGGTGACCTTCTTCTGAAGTCCATAAAATAAAATGTTTACTAGTTCAAAGGGTGAAATCAAAGAGATGAAAATTATATTTGAACCTGATATTCCCTAGGGAGTATCTTGCCTTTGAACAGAAATTCTGAATCTCATATTCTCTTATTAAGTGCTGTGGCCCATCACATCTGTTCTCTATTCCTCGTCGCAAGAGAAGCCATTCTAAAGCAAGCCCTGCTGTGTATGCATAATAAAAACCCTTCAGAAAACCCCATTTTAACAGATCATTAAATATCATTGCTTATGAGGGGGTAAAAAAATCCAAGATTCCAGATCAATGCATTTCTGTTCTTTTCAGTTTAATTTTTCTATTAGGATACTTAAACAGAAAAGCGCATGATGCCACTTCTAAAATAACAAACCCTCAAATGAAATCCATATGCAAGGAAATTGAACGTTTCTCAATAAACAGACAAACAAAATCCTCCCTGTATTGCCTAGAGACTTAGATCATGGATGACAGATGTACTTTAAACCAGTGTATTTAAGGTATACCTGGTCTGTCTGGACACAAGTACAGTTATCAAGTGAGAACCAGCAAGCACTGCAGAAATAAACAGATCCTCCCAAGTCTTGTTTCTAACGACTAATATGATGATGCAGCTTTACTTAGTAGTTGCAGTAGTTGCAGGCAGAAGAGAGTCCAGCTGAGTTTTACGAGGACAAATGAATCGAAGGCAAGGACAGTGTATGAGTGAGAAGTTCAGAAGCAAAGGACTTCAACAACTGCGGCCCAATTATTCCACTTCTGGACAAGATCATTTTCTTTTAGGATGAAAAATTTGCGTATGTCATACTTCCGGAGCATACTAAACTTCTTATTTGGTGTTATTTTGCAGTTTTTGATATAATTTACATTCTATCTCATGGCCTGATAGGGTGATCCTAATTAGGGAATGCTTCATGTTATGGGAGTAGTGATAAGAGGTAGAGGTGAAGATTAAAAGGCTATTCATTAAGATGCATTTCGGTGGCGCTGAGGGTCCCTCTGGCCGTGCCCCCAGGTAATTACTCCCCCTGCTACTTGGTCCGTCACCATGCCAGGATACACAAGGGCAAATACGAGAGGTGACGCCAATTGGTATGGACTCAGAAAAACTGTCGTAAAAATAATTACTAGCGGTGCCTTTGGTCAAACACCGAATGCAATTATTATATTACAGTGATGACAATGATGAGAAACTCTGTTTCAACAGAGGAAAGAAACGGATGCTAGAGAGATAATTGCTGGAGAAATTGAGAGGAAAAAAAAATTTTTTTTTTCTAAGAAAGCTAATTGAAACCTCTTCTTAAAGCCCATGTTCACCTTTTACGTCCAAAGAGGAAAACTGATGGACACAGCTTGTCTTAGCCTGTCTCGATTCCCTGGGATTTCTTCAGTACTTCTCTCTCCAGCTCCAGAAGGTCTGAAGTCACCAAATAGGTCAAGTATAATATGATTATCGCTTTCTGGTTCTTGTGTCTCTGCTTCTCATTCCCGCTTTCTCTGCGTGTGTTTGTACCGCGGGCGAATCAGCGGCAAGCCGTTCCCTGTGCTCACAGCACCTAATGCAACTCCTCAGGCAGAGCAATTCCATCTTCCAGCATCATCCTGGGCTCCCTGTAGAGAAAACAGGGCACTTTTTTTTTTTCTGTTACAAAGAAGTTTTTGTTGTATTATGTTCAGTCCTTGTGTTGCAGTTGACACAGGTGTCATATGCTGGCAGGGTTTTTCCCACTTCCTCTGCACAATTAAGGAGATAGATGTTTGTTTAAATACATTGACTCTCCACGTTGACACACACAGTTGCTGCAAAACCAATTTTGTATTCCAGAGATATAGCAGAGAGGAGAAAGATATACGAGGACTTTGCAGTGATTCATTCGTTGGTTTATTTATTCAATACACATTATCAAATACCTATAATGTACCAGATTTATGGGATACAACAGGGGGCTGGAGCTTATATTCTAATTGGGGGGGGGTGTTGTGGAATAAAGAAGAAACATAAAAAGTAAATTCTAAAATTAGGAGAGGAATCAGAAGTAAAAGGTATAGCTGGGGTATGACTTAAAATAGGGTGGTCAGGATAGAAGTCACAGAGAAAATGACATTGACCAAAGAGACGATGTAAACATTCATCTCATACTTAACCACTTGCATTGCATTTGAAGATGGATTTATTTACTTTAAAATATGTGTCGAGTACTTGCTTGGAACAAGGCACAATGCCTTGTGAAAGACACGTTTAAATCTCTATTTTATACGTTAGTAATCCAGTGTATGGACAGTTCAAGTAACTTGTTCAACGTCACCCGGCCAAGCAGCCACAACTCAAGAGTCAGGACCAAGGCCTCTCTGACATCTCCAGGTGTTAGGTTTCTTATCTGATAGTCGGGCACAAACACAGTGTCTCACCATTTGTTCTGGAGTACAGCTCTTACAAGGACCTGACAAACAGTAAAAGTTCATTTTGAATGGTTACCATCATTATTTTTGTTTTCCGACTCTTAAAATAATAATGCAAGCCTGCTGTGCGAAAGACGTTTTACCTGTACAGCACATCATCTCCTGTGATACTTGGGCTCAGCCAAGAGGTGGCTGAGCCCAAGCCTGGACCCAGGCCTGTCTGTCTTCAAAGGCTGGGCTTGTAGCAGCTGCTCCACACAGTTCCTTCTAAATGAGAAACTTCCAGTCTAAGTGGAGATGCACAGAGTCTCACGGAAGTTTAAATGAGACCACGTGGGAGAGGTCTCTAGCTCCCAGTGTGCATAAGGAGAGCAGTCAGCAGGGCTGACCAAGGACCACCTGGCTGCCGTAGTGGGTCGCTGGGTAGGCGGCTCTCCTTTCTATCAACCCATGCAAAGCCTGGGACAGAGACAGCAATAACCCGAGCAGTTAGCGTGCAGAAGCTTCATCTCGATTGCCAGCGGCTGTGAACATTTGGTACACAGACTGTGGGACTGTGGCTGGAGGCTGCTTTGAGTCAAGTGGATAGATACCAACTCTTTCCTGCAGGAAACCCTGGCCCCTCAATCCCCATATCTCTCTGCTGGGGTGTTTGGAAATTTCAGGGCTGAAAAGGACCTCCTGGTTACCGTGTTCACTGCTTCCCACTTTGAAACGGTAATGAGTCGGGGTCCAAATTGGTGAAGTTCGCTCTGGAAGATCATTCCACCGGTTGTTAGCAGGCCTGAGACTGGAAGCCAGCACTCTTGTGAAGTCTCTACACCTGCATCTTTGGCTGCAAAATGATGCAAACATATTTATTATATATATATTTTTTAAATTGAGCAATATAAGGAAAGGTTGCCTTCACTGCCCCTAGTACTAGGCTCTTTCCCTAGAGAAACCGTAATATCGGATTGGTGCACTTCCTTTCAGCCTTTGGGATCTTTTATTTGGGACCTGTTTGCTTCCCAAAAAGATGTATGTTGCTTTGATCCTCTATGCTGTGGGCGTTAGCAGGGCCAGGCCCCCATGGCGGGGGGTGGGGGGTGGGGGTGGTCTGTAATTGTCTAATTGTCTAATTCTACCTACACCATGGTATGTAAGTTCAATTAATTCTGGGGTGCAGTGATGGTAAAATCATTTCTCCCTCATACCTAATCCCAGCTCTTCCAGTGAGTTTATCACTAATGAATGTGACATTTTGATGTGTATCAGCTTGACTGCTTTGTTGATCACTCATTTGGGTCAGAATACATTATATTTGTTATTTCCTTAATTTGTCACTTGTCTAATATTGCAATGGTACCTTATCCTGTAGAAATTCTATATTTTTACAAATCAAATCTGTCACGCTTTGCCTTTATTGCTTCTGCGTTATGTGACTTGTACTAAACAGCAAACATTATTTTTAAAGAACTTTATATTTTCTTCCAGTGCATTAATGGCTTTATTGTCTAGGCTTGGCTCTTTAAAGCATTCTAAAAATATTTTTATGTAAGGTGTGAGATAGAATTATAGGTATATCTTCTCGATGGATAGCCAGTTGCCTTAACACAATTCACTGAATAGGGCATTCTTTCCTTATCAAACTGAAATACCAATTTAATATTAATATTAATTTCTGTGTTCCCCGAGCACTTCATGGAAACTTATGGGTCACATAACTGATACCAAGAGCATACTGCCACTAATGCCTCATGTATTTAAAAATATTTCTACCTCCAAGCTTTTAATAAGTAATCATTAATATATCTTTTAATTAAATACAGTTTTCCAAAAGCATTGTCAGTGCAAATTCTTCCTTGACATGACCATGTTGATTGATCTGCACAGAAGGTGTTGCCAGTATATCTTTTTACCTGGTAGTGGTTTCGTTAGTAACATTTCACAATCTCTTACTTTTAATCTGTAAGGCTTTCATGTCAGAAAAAAAGACGGATATTACTGGTGCAATTGAAATATTAGGTTCAGACTAAAGTACACTATAAAGTGACATGAGAAGTCCGAGCCTTCCCAACTCTGACTGCATCAACTCATTATTTAATTAGGCTCTGAAAGCTCTTAGTAGAAAATTTCTGGCCTTATGTCAGAACCTTTCCTGATCAAGAGGCACAAACCGTTGAAAGGTTCGGTCTTAAAGGTGCCTTATTGCACAAATATAATTCTGATATTTTCAAAATTATAGCACCTGACAAGTCATGAATCCTAAGATAGTTCCCTTAGCCTCTCTGTTCCTTCTCTGTTATGTTCCTCCTACATCTTCTCATCTTATTTCCTTAATTTCACTTTGTGAAATTTGCAGCGGAATTTGCATTTTAAATATATTCTTTTCCTTCTAACCATAGTTGCTTCTCATGATAAGCCCATATAATTAATGTAAAATTCCCATTTTTTTTTATTGGCCTGGATTCACCAAAATATGCATCTGAGAGGATATTGCAACCTAACCATTTGGCTTTGAAATGGAAAAAAAAAAGTTAAATTTGTTAAATAGAGATTGTTTGGGTAAAGTGGCTCAGTTCAGGAACGGCCACAATGAACTGAGTTAGAAAACACAGTCTATTGACACATTTTCACAACGTCTTAAATGTATTTTGTTAAAATAGCTAGATAGATGTTGTATAAAGTAATGTTTTATCACCAATAATCTAAAGAAATGCTAGTATTCAGGTACAGTTAAGCACTTTTATCCCAAAATAATTTTTAAAGATATGCATTTTAGTTTAATCCTGTCAAGGCTGGAAATTTATGCATAGTTACAGCTCTAGTTTAAAATTTCAAGAAAGCTGGTTTTAACACCATTTTCAGGATTTTTAAGGTAGCGTATCTCAGAGCTTAACTCAGCGTGAGCTCTAAAGTCAGACACATCTAAGTCAGAATACGCTCTCTGCCAGCTCCAATTGTGACCTACCAAGTTTCCTAACCTCTCTGAGCCTCGGTTTCCTCATGTATAAAATAGGTGTAAGAGGCCTCTGCTTCCTGAGGTCATTGTGAGGTGTAAATGAGGAGCTACCTCTAGTGCACTAAGCATGGTGCCTAGTGCATAGGAATCACTCAATAAATGTTAAGTGTTATTACAACCTTTAACTCACTTGGTAAAATATGAACTAAGTAAAATTGTCCCGGTTCCTTTACTAAGTTTGTTTTACTCAGCTCATTATCTCCTTTAACTAATGCCTCTACAGGAAAAGGTAACACATAGTGACATATTGCTATAGTGCTGTGGCCCGTTTACAGGACGGAGGATGAACACAGAACACAAAAGAAAACACAGACGCACATACAAAGACGGTTACGTGACTTGAGTGTCCAATGCACCAGTCAGTTTTATTTTATACTCTAAAAAATTAAAGTTAGTTCCCTGTACACAACCACCCAGGCATCTCAGCAATGGCCATAAATTCCGGAACACGTAGCCTTAAGGACACAGGTGTCCCCCGACTCAAGGTTTCCAGGTGGTTGCTCTAGGCGCCAGGCATAGATCACAGACCGAGATTAGCAAGGTTGGGCGAGGCAGCCGCAGGCGGCATTTCTCGTCCCCAGTTCCTCTTAGGCCGATCCCCTGCGGCTGTGCCTGGCTTAGGTCGCCCCTCCCTTGAGAGGTCTTACCTGTCATTGATTAACCAGCCGTCTTATGGGGCTAAGCAGCAATCACAGGAACAATGTGTTTATCATGTGGCCTCCAGACCCCCACTACCGTGGGGCCAGGCAGTTCTTGCTTATTTGCAGCTCAGGTCCTTTGTTATGCCTCTAGGCAACAGCCTTGTTTGTCACAAGGACCCTGTCGGGAACACATTACTTTCAAACGCTCTGGGCAGAGCACGTACATTACTCACTAAATTTAATTCTTAAACCAGGAAAGTATGATGTCAGTCCCTTACATTATAGAATGTGTGTGTGTGTGTGTGTGTATGTATGTGTATGTGTATATGTGTTTACCTTGCAGCCCTCTCCACTTCTTGAAATAGACCTTTTCCCCCAGGACACAGGAATGAATAAGAAGCTCAATGTAGGCCAATAGTAGTAAAATAATGGTGCCAATAATACCCACCATGGCCTTAAAGGATGGGGGCACATGACCCTTTTAGTAGAGTAACAGTAAATACCTGGAATTCTTTCTATGGTGTGTGTTGCTATCATAATGATCTGCTCATAAATACACACTGATTATATTTTTTCTAACTCCAAATATTCCCAACCTCTTTGGTCAGTAACTTGAAATGCACATTTATCTATTTATTTATTTATTAATTTATTTTTTGAGACAGAGTCTTACTCTGTTGCCCAGGCTAGAGTGAGTGCCATGGCATCAGCCTAGCTCACGGCAACCTCCAACTCCTGGGCTCAAGCGGTCCTCCTGCCTCAGCCTCCCGAGTAGCTGGGACTACAGGCATGCGACACCATGCCCGGCTAATTATATATATATATATATCAGTTGGCCAATTAATTTTCTTTGTATTTATAGTAGAGATGGGGTCTCGCTCTTGCTCAGGCTGGTTTCGAACTCCTGACCTCGAGCGATCCACCCGCCTTGGCCTCACAGAGTGCTAGGATGACAGGCGTGAGCCACCGCGCCCGGCCAAAATGCACATTTAAAAAGTTAAGTTTATGCATTCAACATTAAGTGTTAGAGTCCTCCAGGGATAAATACGACCGACACAACACATCACTCAGCTTGTTTCAGGAAGAGAGGTTTTCGTTATATTTCAGTGTTAATTGCATCTAATGAAAAAACTAAACAGTTTTATAAGAGGAATTTTTCTCATAAGATTTACATTTTATCTAGTGTAAAATACTTGTCTAACAGGTGCGCTAGCCAGAGGGATCACTGACCCGGACAGCCAAACACTGTTAGGACTACCTTTCAGCTCTCATTCTCTCTTATGTCAGGGAACTTAGTCACCTGAGAGCTTTTTTGGCCAGAGATGCAAAGGCCTTTGCTTTCTTTCCCCTCATATACAGCATAAAATACTCCAGATTATTTGCCTCCCAATCCTCATCTTTGCTGTAGATTAGCGGGCTGATTTGGTAGAGTATTACGGTTGTCCCAGTATAGGTTATAGGTACGTTACTATATCTCGAAGCCTGGGGTTTGTCACATAAGGTAGGTTGGTGTCCCAAGTGTATTCTCAGACACAGCCAATAAGGAAGTCACTCCATGTATACCTGTATAGTTATAAAGAGAAATCCATTTATCATTCACATAGATAAAGAATTAAAGACAGGAATAGATGTGGCATCTATGATATTTTAAATTTTTCCAATTTGGCTTGCATAGAGGGTGGAAGTAATAGAAAACGAGTTTTAGAGTTCAAGTTGGAACAGTGCCATGGAAGGTCTTGTCTGTGGAGCTAAAAGATTTGGATCTGTTTCTGAAAGCCATTGATATTTTCTGAGAACAGGTACTATAGTAAGAGTTACGGTTTAGTGCTAGGTATCTGGGACCATTATCTTAGCGTGGGTGTCAGAGGTAGAAATCAGAGGTGAAAGGGTCTCTAGAGGTCAGTTGCAATAGATTCAGTAAGAGTTAAAGAGGGGCATAACTGCGAGAGTGAAGACTGAAGATGAGGAAAATAACTGAGGTATTATCAAAGCACACTCAACAAGATCAGCTTAACTGTTCACAGAGGGAGGGAAGTGGGTAGAAGGATTGGAAACAAAATAGTGAAGATGACTCCAGAATTTCAAACCTGGACGATTACAAAGATTGTATGGTGCTTTTACAAAAAAGAAAAGAAAAAAAAAAAAATAGAAAACCCAGGAAGAGGAACTGGTGTAGAGGGAAAAGAATAGTGGGGTTATTTTTTGACATATGGTTTTTTGAAGTTTAGGAGATATCAGAAAGGCAGTGAAAACATGAGACTGGAACTTCAAAGGAATGATCAGCTGCTTGACATGTGTGGAGTCAGCTATAGATAAGAGACGACTCAGTGATTGTACATACATGTATTTGTGTTTGTGTGCATGTGTTGGAATGAGTAGGTGGGTGGCTGTATCAGTGTGTTTATGGAAAAAGAGAGAACATGGTGTATTGTGGGAACAGGGGAGATGTAAGAAGACTGCACACCTCGTTATTTAGGTAAGGGTTGCTCTATATGATTGAGGAGAATTTAGACTAGATATGGGATAATCGTTTTTCAAAATTTTAAGAACTGTTGGTTGAAAGAGGGGAATAGATTCATTCTCTATTGCTCCAGAAGGTAGAAATAGGACCAGTGGATGGCATTATTTTAGGAGACAGATTATGGCTGAACATAGGAATTTTCAAACATTTAGGGAACCCTCAACGTAGGAAGATTTGCACTACAATGTTATGGGATTATCACTACTAGAGAAGCTTAAGCATAAACAAGACGACAATTTGACAGAAACGCCGGAAATTTTATGTTAATAGAAGAAATTAAGATCCTGTGATTTATATTCAGTATCATCCACTTATTATGGATTGTATTATGCTCACTTATGTAAGACGAGAAACTCAACATCTACCAATGGCCAGGCGTTAGACTACATGCACTTGTCTTAGTTTCCAATGGCTACTGTAACAAATTACATAAAACCTGACAACTTGCAAAAAAGACAGAAATGTATTCTCCAGCTCCAGGGGCCTGATGGCCAAAATCAGTTTCACTGAACCGAAATCAAGGTGTTGGCAGGGCCACTCTATCTTCTGAGGTTCTAGGCGGAAATCTGTTCCTTGGTTCTTGTGGCCGCCGACATTTCCTTGATTTGTGGCCACAACCCTCCAATCTCCGCATCTGTGGTCGAATTGCCTCCTTCTCCACTGCGTGTATCAGACCTCTCTCTGCCTCCCTCTTGTAAGGATACCATACCTGTGATTAAATTTAGGCTCCAACCTGACAATCCAGTATAGCTTTTCCCCATGTCAAAAATCCTTAATCACAGCTGCAAAGACTTGGGTAATATAAGGTGAAATTTACAGGTTCCAAGGATTTGCACCTGCTGTCTTTTCTGAGGCCACTTTCTAGCCACTGCAAAGGACTTCCTCACATGCATTTTGACTTAAAGCAGTGCTGGGAGAGAGGTGCCATATTTCTCTTCCTTCTTATGCAAAATAGGAAAATGAGTCTTAAAGACTGATTTTGGCAGCCAGCAAGGAGATGTCAACACTTCATGTTTAGAGCACAGTGTTGCTGCTTTTCAAAGGCTAGGCATTTGTTTTTTTTTATTGCACCACAAAATGAAATTAAGCTTTGCTATGCACATATATGATTCCATTTTCCATTCATTCTAGCGATCCTGTACCAAGCTGTCTCGATGACAAGCACACTTTTATAAATCTCAAAGTGCGAAGAGACGGCACTCACATTACATAGTATAGCAGCTACGGCAAGCTGCATCTCTGAACATTGTTGGAAATATTTGAAAACATTTATTGACAGGTGGGCACCTAAGATCCAAAGAGATGGAACAAATAAAAATGCTCTCAACTATGACTTCTGCTGGCAATTACTACTGCTCCTGCTCCTGTTAGCCTGATTGTTTGTTTCATTTTGCTTTTTTTCTTTCTTTCTTTCTTTCTTTCTTTCTTTCTTTCTTTCTTTCTTTCTTTCTTTCTTTCTTTCTTTCTTTCTTTCCTTCCTTCCTTCCTTCCTTCCTTCCTTCCTTCCTTCCTTCCTTCCTTCCTTCCTTCCTTCCTTCCTTCCTTCCTTCCTTCTTTCTTTCTTTCTTTCTTTCTTTCTTTCTTTCTTTCTTTCTTTCTTTCTTTC